>OY720442.1:39456661-39602074 GCA_963082915.1 Dolichopus griseipennis | reverse complement strand
TTTAATTTATATTTAATGTAGTAATGATTGACTACTACATTAAATTTCACTTTGATAATTAATATTTTCGTAAAGTTTTAATCACAAAAACACTTAACACAATATTTCTACCTAATCGGTTTTTTAAACATTTATAATAATGTAAGTTAGATTTGTAATTATTTTTTTTAAAACATTTTTCCGGGCCTTTCTTGGATTTCCCGCACCTTCAATTTTTCTTAATAATATACAGTATTTTATTAAGCCCTTGTTAAGTTCCTTGAACAAGGAATATATGAAAAATTTTAAAAAAAGGTAAACAAATAGTTCAACAAACTTAATACAATTTTTCAGCCTTAAAATATGCAAAAAGATTATGCAAAATAAAATCCTTTGAATTTATTTACCCATTGTTAAGTTTCTTGAACAAGGAATAAATGAAAAATTTTAAAAAAAGGTAAATAAATAGTTCAATAAACTTAATACAATTTTTCAGCCTTGAAATATGCAATACTAAAAAAAAGGTAAACAAATTTTAATATTAAGCAAAATAAAAATTTTTGAAAAGGAAATTTTAATTAGTAATCACTTTAAATAAACCATTAGTTGTTGAAAAAATTTATTAACATTTTAAATAAAAGCAATAAAACTAATATAAATTACCGACCACTCATGAATGACTAGAAACGAGTTTTCCGACAATAAGACTAACGATGTCTTGTTAAATTTACTTCTTTTGAATTTAAGTGAACAAAATAAGCAAAACGAATCTTTACTAAATATACAATTAAAATGAAACTTCTCAAGCTGGTTTTTTAAAAGTCACTAGCACATAGGAAGCGCTCTCCAACATATCAGATTGGCCAAACAGCATAGAAGTTAAAATATTTAGAAATCGCTTGGGACATACCTTTCAACCAAAATAATACTTATTTTTAAATTAAAATCCTTCCCTAAGTCTATATTATGGACTTAAATATTATATGAATTAAGTATATATTTCAGGATTGAATTCCAGATAACTTTAAATATAATTCTTCTAAATATAAACTTCTAATAAATATTTGAGCACACTATTAGTTCCCAAATTTAAAACTTTAGAATTAATACCAAAAATAATCAGATTGTTTAACATATGGTTTAAATTTTCCTTTTTTCTACCAAAATACCGTGTATTATTATTCCATATACAACAATTAGTTTACTGTATATCATTTCCAACTTTTCATAGATAAAATCAATTATTCAATTTTCAAATAAATTTCAATTTAATAACAATATCGTAAAATTAAAAGTATTAATATTAGAATACAATAATAACAACATTTTAACTTAAAACCTTTCCAATTAAACACCAGATTAATATCTATATAACAAGGAAGACTACCTTGTCAATTCATAAACAACAACTTAAATTCAATTAATTTTCAGAATAATACCTATATATATGTTACCTATTATTAAATTTTAATATAAAACAATAATCTATTCAATAAATCTTATATTTTTCATTCAATTCATAACAATTACCAATCAAATATACATTAAAATTTTATAGGGTCCTTTTAAAAGGCATATTATACCCAATCAAAATACTCCCCACAAATTATACTAATCATTTACCAATAAAAAAGAACAACTCTCATTCTTCATATAATTAATTTTGTAATCAGAATCAAAATCAACTTTGTTTAATACAATAAAAATCATTCCACTTACTTATAATTAACCTACAAAATAAATTATTAAAAAATTAAATATTGCTTACCTTTTTTTATTTTTTTTTTTTTGGATTATTAATATTATGGTTTATTATAAGAATAGAAATTCACCATATAATTTTTTATTTTTTTTTTTTTATTCACCTTTTTAAATTCACCTTTCCCAATTTTTATTATTATTATTAATATTAATTCTATATTTATTTATATAAAATATTATTTCGAGCATAAATTGATTTCTAAAAGTTTATATTACATCGAAAATGAATATATAATATACTTTTATTAATTTTTTTTTTTTTTTTATATAAATAAACTTCTTTTTATTAATTATTTATTATAGAACACAATATACACACATATTTATAATAATACAATAATATTTTTTAAAAGAAAATTATTTGCATACTTATAGGAGAAGAGGAAAATTTAAAAACTAAATATAATTATAGATTTTCCAAATATGTGTAATCTTTATTTAGTATAAAAAAAAAACCTATCACTATTATTATTATTTTATTTTTTTTTACTATTTTTTATTTTTATTGTTGTTCTTGTTTTTTTTTTATTGTACAATTAATACATGTGCACTTCTATGTCATATGATCCTTTTTCAGATCCTTGTTGTTTTTTGAGTTTTTGATATTTCGTTGTTTGTTTTTATTCTTGATTTTTATTTGTAATTATAATAATTGTTGTGCGTTGATATCAAGGACCTTTTGGCATAAAAAAATAAAAATCTGTTTTACAAATTTCTGTTTTTTTTTTTTTCAAATTACATTAGAAAGAGAAAGAATGATTTTCAACACAGAATTAAAAAACAAAAAAAGGTTAAAGTATAAATATCAGCAATGTAATGACAAAATAATTGTTATTCTGTTATATGTAATGTTAAATGTTGTACACAATATAAAAGGTGGAAAAATTACTCTTGTTTTTTTTTTTTATTTTGTTCTTTTTGTTTTTTTTTACTTTTATTTTTATATTAAAAATGAATTAAGAATTTAACCGAAAATAAATTAATGAAAAACAGAGACGGAAATTTATAACAAAAAAAAAATAAAATAATTTTTTTTTAATAATTATTTAATACAAGTATTTTGGAAACTTTTCACTTTTCCTCTCTGTTCTTATGTTTTTTGGTTTTACAAATTCAGAGGAAATTTTTTTTTAGTTATTTCTAATTTTTTTTGATTTTTTTCTAACTTGTAATTATTTTTTTTTTTTTTGGTTTTTCTTATTGTTTTTTTTTATCCTTTTTTTTTTATTATCCTTTATTTATATTTGGTTATAATTTTTGGTTCTGTTAAGCCTATAATTTTCGCAAACAAATTTAAGTTAAGAAAAGTATATATATATATAATAAATATATTTTATATATATAAATAAAAAAATAATGAATATTTATTATAAAAGGCCAAAAAAAAAAAATTGAATATAAAAGTTTTTTGTATCATATGGTATTCTATAGGGGTATTAAATATTGTGGGCACCAAAAATATGCCTTAGTATTGAATCGACCCAAGTATACATGTTTTATACCATTGAGTATCCTTTTTTTCTGACAGAGTTGAATACCCTTTGCCACATTTGAGAATTACAATATTGGAAAACAAGCCTAAGATATATTTTCATTTAGTAAACTATATATTAGTCCTGAAATATTCCCGGAAAACTTTAAATCCTTATACATCTTCCAATGTTTTTCAAATTTTTTGAAAATATTACCTTCTTTAACAAAATATTTAATTAAATTTAAAAAAAAATTGATTATAATATTGTAAAAAAATTTAATTGATTAAAATAAAATTAAACTGACTGTTGAGTTGACCTTGTTCTATATTGTAATAAATTAAAACAAAATTCCTCAACAAATTGCAAAGAAATGTTTCAATTGGTATAAAATGGAAATTTAAATGTTTAAAGATAAATATTAAGTTTAAAATGAAAATTTTTATACATATATTTTAATATTAAAAGGCTAGATGGTACGTAGGTTAGAGTGCCGACCTTTTATTACAAAGGCTCTGATAAGATTCCTGGTAAAAGTGAAAAAACTTTTATTTAGTTTTCGATTCGACTCAGCTACTATTCGACTTAAGTTCAAATGAATGGCTTAATTTTTATTGGTTTTCAACACCTTTAAGGAGTATAGGGCATTCACCAAGTTCATTTTAAACTAGGCTCCAGTTTCTTTAATCATAATATTCACTAAGCCGTTGATTACTCGGCTGTAGCTATTGTATAAGGTTATGAAATATGAATGCACAAATGTTAAATTTGTGCGCCATCTATAATCGTACACAAGAATTATTTACATATTTTTATTAAATCTTATTTTATATTACGATATAGTTATACAATTTTACGATATTTTTTTATTAGATATGATCTGACCGGGGTTTGAACCCGAGACCTTCCACATGAAAGACGGCGTCTTTACCACCACGCCATTGGTCAGATGGCTTAATTAGCAATTAATAATTATATAACTTAAATAAAAAATAAATTAATATAATCGTATATAATAATACAAATATTATAATTAATAATATATCTCACAGATATAGAAATAATCCTTATAATCCAATAGAAAATTATAACAATGTATAACAAATAGACTTGTATCTCTTCTAAAATTTAAAAAGTTTCTACATATTATTAGACCTAATAGTATCTTGTATTTAAATTGTAGGTGAAATTCCATAAGACTAATTCTAGTAATTAAAAAATAATGTGTCCCCCATGTTCCAACATCTAGCTATCGTATAGACAGGCTTATTAATCTAACACTTGGATTGTTAGTACTTGATTTATATTATAAAAAAAAAGTAGATAAAAGCAAACAAGGCTATTTATGGCTTATTACCCTCCACATTTGATTTATAAATGACACATAACACTTACAAGCCTAATTTCTCCCACATTTGATTAACAAATGACATATGTCTCACCAATGACCATCTCAATAGTTCACAAAAAAAATAAAAGCTGATCATTTTGTCATCCGACCAATGGTCTATTCCATTTAAGCTAGTATCTTGATTTTAACTCTAATTTACATAAATATATTAGAATATTATTTTTATTTTTATTTAAAATGAATTCCATAGATTTTTTCTAAAATTTTAATTAATTCAGTTGAAGAATAATATACATATGAGTAACTTTCCTTTACCAAACTGAAACCCAATTTACCTACTTCATTACCCTAAAAACCATTCAAAATTCAAATAACTAAAAAACCTTTTGACATTTGATTAAATTTAAGTTCAAGCTGAAACCGAAGTTAAAATTTTATTAAAAACGATTTCATATTGAAATAATACAATTCTTGGAATTGTATTCGAGTGTATATTGTATAAGAGTATTCATTGAACCAAGTTCAATCAAATTCTTTATACCCGTATGACTACATAGTCAAAGGGTATAATAAATTTGGCATTACGTTTGTTACGCAGAGAAGGAAGGATGGGGGGGGGGGAGGTTTATAAAGACTCAAGTGTATGTCCGTCCGTACGATAACTCAAGAGTTAAAGGAGGTAGGATTATGAAATTTTCACAAATACGTTTTTATGCAAAAACCGGAATCGCTATTTAAGTCCAGCCATTTTGGTCTACGGGTTCGAGTACGTGCCATACAACTTCTAATTTTATATGAGCATTACTCTACACCTAATAAAGCTGAATGTTTGAAATTTTGCCAAAAGTCATTAACCGGATGATATAATGTATATGTTACGGTCATGCTGGTATCCCAGAGTTTACACAGTCTACTCTACTACACTCTTCCTCGTTTTTAAATTGAATTAATCAGAAATTCAGTTTAATATTAAATCCAATTGGTACTCGAACACTATAGTAAAACCCAATTATGTTTAAATTTCAAATATTGTATACGTGTTGAAATACAATCCTTTTTGGATTAAATAAACTTCATAAGTATATGTACTAATTGAATACCTTGAATTTCCGAATTATTATTTGCTTTAAATAATCACACATTTAATTTTCAAATATAAAATAAATAAAGCCAATCTAAAAATATAACATCCTTATATATATCCTTATATATTCCTTAATAATCTTCCCTTTTTTTTCATATTAATTAATATTCAGTTTTATTTTTTTAATCAAAAAATTGAAATTGACACAATTTTCCGAAATCACTTTCCTATTTCTATTTTCTAATAATAAAAAAATAAATCACAATTTTTCCTAGAAAATCATTTTTCGCTTCTCCTTTATCAGCTCAGTATATAGTTTTTCAATTTTCCGAAGAAAATTTTTTAATATTCGGAAAAAAATTATTTTTATCATTATTATTATTCATATTTATTTTAATCATATTTTCCATATAAAATATATTTAAGCGACTTTTTAACCCCCAAAACACAAAACAAAACTAGGTAAGAAAAATAAAAAAAAAAAACAAATAAGAAAAATCAAATTTAAAAAAAAAATATAGAAAATTCTTGCAAAATAAAAAATAAAAAAAAATGTGACTTGCACGGAAAATACATAAGTTGAATTGAAAAAAACGCCAAATGAAAAATCCAACAACAAATATGATAAAATAAAGAAGTCGAATAAGAAGAAGCATAAGACACTATTTAAAAAAAAATTAAAATGAAAATGGGAAATAGAAAATGAAAAATAGAAAAACGTATACAAGAAGAAGAAGTAGAAAAAAGGAAAAAAAAAAAAACACAAAATTGATAAAGAAGTAGAATAATAATAATAATAATAATAATAATAATGATAATGCTTAAGAAATATAACTGAACTGAACTGAACTCAACTGCCATTAAACTCAAATATATAAATTCATACAGAAAATAAAGAATATTTTCCCATTACATTATATATATATACATATTATATGAATTTATATATATATATATATATATGGTATTTTTTTTTTAATTTAATATCATTTCTGTTCCATTTTTATTATTACAATTTTTATATTTCTAATATATACATATATATATACATTTAAATATATATATATTTAATAACAAAAAAATATGCACAGACATTAATAAACATTCTGACATACATATAATGATATTTACGATTAACACGAAATTCTAATATTTTTAATAAAAAAAAAAAACAAAATATAATTTTCTTTATATTACTAATATTAAAAAAAAGCAACCATATATCCTTTTTTTTGTTGTTGTTATGTTTTTGTTTTTCTTTTAGCTTTCAATATTTTACAGTTATATTCTATAATATTATAAGAGACATTGATTATTAGTTTATTTGTTTTAGGCGAAATAAAAAAAAACAACAACAGCACAAGTGTCAAGGTAATAAGATGAACCTATAATGCGTTTCACATCGCTGTTTTTTTGTTTTTAACCCCCTTGTATTCCTATTAGGTCACCCGAACACCCATTTAAGAATACCATATAATAATCAAGCAGAGAAGTTATAAAAAAAACAGTGATTTTTGTTTTTGTTTTTTATTTATAACTCTATATGAACATATATACATATTTATATATATATATATATATATATACGTACACACTAACTGTATTCTTTTATTTCATATTAAATAAAAAAAAAGGATAATTCTATTTTTAGTTTTATTTTATTGTTTTTGTTTTTTTTTTTTTTGACTTACAAGGTGTGAAGAGGGCGGCAAAAACTCGCACATAATCATATTAATTTACAAACATAAAAATAAAAATCACGCAATATGAATTCATTTTTATAATATTATATTATATTATATTATATATATATATATATATATATTTATTATTTTTTTTTTATTTCCATTGTTTTTTATTATTATTATATTGTTAGTGTTTTTTTTTTTATTTTACCCCATTCCATTTTTCATTGAAGACAATCACACCACCTATATATCTTTGATGACAATACATGATGATGAGCGCTTCACAATAGAAGAATTCTATTTTGTTGTTTTTTTTTTTTTTGTTTTTTTTTTTTTTAATCAATGGTGTAAATGGTATGATGGTGTGAATAACAGAAGAACACCACACACAAAAAAAAACAAGAAACAAAAAAAAAACAATGACAAAATTTGACAATAAATATGAAAATATTAAATTTTAACTTTAATTTATTTCCTTGCTGTTCTTTTTCTGCTTTTGTTTTTTTTTTTTTCTAGGTTGCAAAACACTAGGTTAATACTCTTTTTTTTTATATTATTTTTTTTTTTTTTTATATACAAATACATACATAGAAAAACAGAAAAAAAAACAAATAAAATATTTTATTTTTTCATTTAATTTTTCTAATATGGATATTTTTTTAATCACTTGATTTCAAAACTATTTAATATACACGATATATATATATATATATATATATACAAGATATTATATCTGAAATTTACAATTCTACTTTTTATTTAAAAATTTTCTATTTCTTAATAAATTTAGAAATTTAATTTCAAGTATTTTAATATACAATTAAAATTTTTTTTAATACTTTAATTTATAATTCAATATTTTAAATATTTTTCCAAATATTTTTTTTTTTTAACTTATTTTCCTTTTTTATTTTACGTGACAAACACACAAAAAATTCTACGATACGTTTAAAATATACGATAAAAAAAATAAATTTTAATTTACCGTAAATCCATTTCCCGAAACACGTTTGAACCATACGATGGTCCAGAGAATACTATCCGAATAAACGAACAAAATATTATAACACATAAAAAAAAAAAAAAATTTGGATTGGAACTCCGAAAAAAAAAAACAGAAAAAAAAAGGCGCACAACAACAACAAAATACAAAAATACAAAAACAACAACAGAATAAAAATAAAATAATAATTTTTTCTTCTTTTTTACTAAAACTTGAAAGTTTTTCCTTTTTTTTTTTCATTCCTTAATATAAAATTCTACTTTACATACATTTCCACATAAATAATTTTTTACATACACACACAAACATATACAAAAACATACACATACGTTATGAGAAAAAAAATTAAGAATAAAAAATGAAAAACAAAAACAAGAAAACAAAAAAGAAAAACACAAGATTGGAACAAAAATCCAGAAAGTCACAGTTGTGTTCGATTCTTTAAAAAAAATACAAAAAAAAATGAAAAAACTAAAACAAAATTAAGCACGGTGGTTATTGTATATTGTATTTTTTTTTGTTTTTATTTTTGTTTTTCATTTAACAGTTATGTTTTTTTTACTTCAAATCCTTTTTTTTATTAGAAAAACAAAAAAATATTTGTTCATAACATTTCATAGAGAATGAAAATAAAATTTAATCCTAAAAGTATGCAATATTTTCCTCTTATATTTAAAAAATATTTTATCCATATGTACATATGCATATGTATGTGTTTATATAGATAAGTGTTATCCTAACCTAACTTAAAATAGGTTATTATAATTATTATTGTTATTATTTTGAAAAAAAAAAGAACAAAACAAAAAAAAAAAAATCAAAAAAACTGGATATTTGTTACAAAATGCCTAGGTTAAGAATTTAAGAGAATACAGTATAGAGAGAACAGATTAATAAATTATGTGTATTGTTCTCATTCCAGGACATGCGTTTTGAGAGAAAATTTTTAGAGAATAATTTAAAAATGTTTATTTTGTTTAAAATGTGGAAAAAATAGCTTTTTGTCTTATCAAAAAAAAAAAAAATACACAGTGAGAAAAAGCTTTTATCATACGATTTAAAGTTAATTTACACATTTAAACATATACACTTATCTTTTAAGCAAATATAGGTAGATATATATAAAAAAATTTTTGCAAATATATATATACAATATTTGCACATTAAAGAAAATTAATGAAAATTTATAGATTTTGGCCAGCTGAACAAAATGCGGAATAAGAGGAAGGAAACAAATGAAGGATTATAAAAAAAATTTTAAAATTAAAGTAAAATGAATTTTATTTTAAAAAATTTTATTTTTAAATTATTTAAAAATTTAAAACTAAAATTTTCAGACACTTTATATATATTTCGAGTAAATAGGAAAAGACTGATGGAAAATCATTAATGTTTGAATTTCATTAATTTTAAAGTGCAATTTTAAAATGTCCTTTCTTAGGTAATGAACTCCTTGGAAAACTCGTGAATGAATTTAAAAAATCAAATTAATATTATGTTTCACTATTTTAATTTAATTAAAAACCGGAACTAAATACCCAAATACGTGCATCCTTACAACAGAATTGAGAGTTAATTTATAATTAAATATTATGTGGAATCAATATTAGGCAATAATATCCGAATTATTTGACTGCTCATACAATTACAATTTAATGTGGGTCAATTATTTAGCATGTGGTGCTAAGATGTAAGGCAGTTATTAATTTAAAATTTATTGAACCACCAAATAATATATAATTATATTATAAAGTTGTTAATATCGTATTATTTTGGTGCAGACTCACTTTTTTTACAAACCACTTCAAAATCCGTGATAACTCAAAAGAAATAGGTTCCTAACTTGATTACAAATTCAGGGTTCCAATAATTTATTTAGTTGAGGTTTTCTCATTATATTACATCATGCTTTGTTGTTTATCCTTAATGTATGAAAAGAAGATAGGAGCAGTTTTAAAGTTTCATACAAAATAAGTTTTTTAATAATTTGTTTTAGCTGGGGTTTGAGCTCATTAATTTAAATGGTTTATAGCTGATGTATTATGTATGAAATAAAAAATAATGACAATATTTTTGAGTTGGATACAAAATCAGGGTTTCCAAAAATATTTTGTGTATCGGCCCATTATATTAAATGCGTTATTGCTGACTCTTTATGTATAAAAAAATGTGAGGAGGGGTTTTTATAGTTTGATACAAAATTGGAGTTCCAATAATTGATTTATCTGGGGTTTTGACCAATTATTTTAGGTGGTTTATTGCTGTTATACTATTTTTTAGAAAACAAATATTAAGGTTCTTTAAAGTGTGATAAAAAATCAGGTTCCCAATCATTGGTTTAGCTGGGGTTTGGTAGTTTTATCCCTATTATAAATGTTTCGTTGCTGACTCTTTAAAATGAAGGGTTTTATGATTTTATGCAAAATCAGAAGTATACGTCTTCTACAGAATATGTGTCTATATATATATAGTAGAATTTTAAAATTGGTTAGGAAATCGGATTTTGTTGCTAAATAATTATTGTCATCTTTATTAAAAGAAGCCCATCATACATTTATAATGTAAACATAAACTTGCAATACAATCAACCCTACCTAATAAAAAACAATTAAAAAACGCGAGATTTTGAAAAAACAGTTTTTTTACACCCGAAATTTTGATACCTCGGGCATTGAAATGCGAACACGAGATTTTAAAACGCTAAATTTCGAAATAAACCCATTTTTAATATATTCAATATATATTACTTTGAAAAACCACCCTTTTCTAAAATTAGCAATTTTCTAAAAATGAAATATATCTAAATTTTATACATTCTCCTTAAATATTCAAACATTTTGTTAAATAAATAAATAAATCAGAATAATGTTCCAATTCAATTCCAATTCAAAAACAAATAAACAAACCTTTAAAATCTCTTTGAAAAAAATAAAAAACCCAATACTTTCCAAAATCAAAATCGTGGCCTTGTATTATTGATTGAACATTACCTCAATATTGTTTATAATAAAAATAAATCAGTTATATCGAAGGTCATATCCCTATATTCTCACTGTTTTTTTTCCTGTAATTTTGCCTTCTTCTATTGCCTATTTCTTTTTTTTTTTTTCTATCTCTTTCTTATCTTTTTAAAAAAATAATATATATATACATTTTTTTTAAAAAAATTGAAATTATACCATCCTAAGTGTCACATTAACACTCTTGAAATTAAAAAATAATAAAAAAATCTCTAATAAAATTCTTAAGATGTATTCTAGGTATAGGTGTTTTGGTTCTTTTAATTCAGTCTAAGTCTAATTCTTCATTTTTAAGTTGTCTTTCGTAAATAATCCAAAAAAAAAAAAAACCATCACTTAAATTATTTTTCATTCATAAAAATTCAATATAAAAAAATATTTAAAATAAAAAAAAAATTACTACCTAATACTCATAATCATAAATGTACTCGTATATAGTTTATATTATGCTCTAGTACATTTTTTAGAGCAACTTTAAAATTTTTTAACCCATATTTTTTATATCTTATACCTATCTTTTTCTTAAGATTTAAAGAAATCTATATATATATATATATATATAACGTTTGTATATAAATAAATGGTTATAATGTGAATTTTCTTGATTTTATTTAATTTTTTTTTTTTTATCTCTTTCTATCACATAAAATTGTAGACTATAGTACATACACTTCACATATTATATTATACTTTTAAGAACTTGCAAAGAATATTCGTTACATACTTTCCTATATATATATATATCATTATATATATATTATATACTCTTTTATATATAAATATAAATTTTTAAACACAAGAAAATTCAATTATACCGGTTTATATACATATATGTACAAACACTTTTACATAGATTAATTTATTAAATAATATAAAAACAAAACAAAAAAACAACAACAACAACAAATAATAAAAAAACATAAATTATAATTTCAAGTTTCGATTCTCGAAATAATAACAGTCTCACTCACAATTAATTTTACTTTCTCTCATTTTTAAAATCAAATTAGAGAGAAATTACTCGAAAAGTCGAAAACATAAACGAGTATTTCGAGAATCGAATAAAAATTTTACCAAGTTTAAGAGTATTGGAAAACTTGACATTTTATTCTATATTCCAATTTCCATTACCGTTAATTTGTTTTATTTGTTTTATTTTTTTAATGTTGTTTGTAAAAGTTTTTCATTTTTCTTTTCCTGGTGCCGTTATTTCTTTGATGAATATTTAGATATTTACCGTTGTTTGCATTGTTTTTTTTCCATTTGTTGTTTCTTTTGTTATTTGTTGTGCTCTGAATTTTTGTATATCAGGTCAAATGTGAAGAAAAATAAAAACAAAAAAACAAAAAAATGAAAATGAAAAACATTGATGCTCTTTTTTTTTAACTGTTAATCTGTTGAACGGTGTTCATACTGTTATGTTTTTTTTGTTTCATTTAATTTTCTTAACTTTTTTTTTGTGCGTTTTTTTTTTTAAATGTTTGTAAAAAAAGTTTACGTATTTTGAATAGTTTTTTTTTTGAATATAATTTAGAAATTTTAATATTTAGTTTATAATGTATGCTGCAATGAATATTTGTTTTTTTAAATTAAAAGAATTTACTCGAATATTTATTGTAAAATAGTGAGTGTTATTTAAATAATTTGGGAATAATTAGAATAATATAAAAATTTTAAAGGATATTAAGAATGTAATTAAAATTCTGCAACATACGATAAATGTCATAATCGCAAAAAAAAATCTTCTTTAAGTGAGAAGTTTAAAGTCCCCAATCAGTGATAATTTAATTAAGTACTCTTAATTTAATATATAATTAATATTGAAATATTATATATTTGGAAATGGTATTGAAAAAAAATAGTTATGAAGAATTTATTCAACCAATTAGAGGAAGTTTAAAAATTGGAAAGAAAAAGATTTCCAAATATTGAAAAACTTATTTTCATTATTATCAATTAAATAAAGGTCTAATTCCAGATAGGTAATAAGGAAAGTCAACCAATTACCAAAAAACCGGAATTCAATTAGAAAACCTTAAATATGATCTAACAGTTCTTTAACAGAGTTTTTATGGATGTCCTTAATGAAAAAAAAAATCCAAAAGAAAAAATCACGGTTTTTAATTTTGTGGAATCGAACAAATCCAGAATATAACAAAACTCTGAAAACCAAAAATACCGAATTTAAATTATTTCTAATTAAATTTTAAAAAAGGAATTTAAATTTGGATACATCTTCAGAATTGTGATCCTTTTATAAATATGAATTTGGAGTGAGATACAAAATTAAGCTGGATTATAGACTCATATACTTTTCCATCTTCTTATAATTTTCGGAAGTATATGGAACAAATTAATTGATAATATCTGATCCATTTATAATTAAATAAAATCTATTGTAATACAAATGCTGATTTTATACAATATTGCCTATTATTAATCGTTTAATTTCTACAGCTGTAAATTATGATATTTAAATAATTCTGTTAATCTGGGTGTCTCTTAATAAAAATTTCTTATTGTTTTTACAAATTATCTATACCTAACGGGAACAGGATGTAATTCGGAAGCGGGATGTAAAAATTCCGCTTCCATATCCCCGTGTTCAAAAGTTTGCTTTACAAAACTCGCTTTACAAAATCTCGCCATTAATTGTTAATAATCCCTTTTACCTTTTAAAATTGTCTAGTCGGGTTTTGAAGTTGGCAGACCCTAGCATTTTGAATGCTTTATTGTTGTTGTAAATAAATTTAAATAAAAATCAATTAAAATAGTCAGACTTTGCCTTCTCAGATAATATTGGGCATCATAAATAAGTCAAATCATTATTTTTATTAACACTTTACAAATTTAGATGGCTTATAATTACAATTTTTAAAATGTTTATACAAACTAAAGTATTACTAAATATACGTGTATATTATTATATCTAGTTATAATCACTACCTCTTGAATAATTTTCAAATTCCTATACGGAAGAAGAACAAAATAACTACAAATTATTATTCCATATTTTTAAAGTATACGCAAAACCTTAAACAAAAACTATATCTGAAATTTAAAAATTATTTCCTAAGTTTTATATTATTTTTTTTTTTTTCAAGATAAAAAAATAAACTAAAAAGTTTTGTTGTAATTTTATATTTATACCTTTATCTATAAGATGCTAATGATATATTCCATAAAGTGAAAATAATATTTAAATCTATAAACAATATGCAATCGGGTTCTTTAAGAATATGTTAAGATAAAATTGATTAAGACGTTCTTATTTCATTCTATTTACACGGTCTTAAATTTAGTGTAAACAAAATTTAATTTATTTCTAGTGGAGATTAGCATTGCTTAGTTAGACAATCACTAATGTTCAATCTAATCAACACTGTGTAGCTCAAATGAAATACATATAATAATTAATTGATCTTGGTTGCAGGATGTTCATTACCAACTCTAATTACTAATTTAGCTTTACGTACGATCATCTAGATATTTATAGTTAGATTATAAAACCGACTCTCCTAAAGCCATTTAAAGTCCCTAATTGACTCTTTCTTACAATCTTCATCTACCACCATCTTCTACAGCATCTTCTTCATTAGAATTCTACTTAAGGAACTAGAAGCTATGCACAAATATTCAACAAATGTGATCTTGTAAACTTTTTCTTTATTTTTTAAAAAATCTTATCCTCTGCTTATTTTAATATTTACATATGTACATATATATACATATATATATATGTATATAAATTTACATATATATCACTTTTTTATGCAAATTCTTATAAGACTGGAACTAAAAAAAAAGAAACAGAAAAAAGGTGCATTAGACAGAAAACTAATTTAGATAACAAGGAATCGATTTTAAATTATAAGGAAGGGTTTCTTATTTACAATAACAATAACAACAACAAAAACAACAACAATAACAACAACAAAATAATAAAAAAAAATTAAAATTAAACATGAAATTGTTGTGGGGGAAGTTACCCAGGAATAAGACAATAAAAGGTACCTATACATATAGCCAAATTAAGAAAATACAAAAGAAAATCTTAAGAAATGAAAGAAAGAAAAAGAGAGAAACTAAAACAGATTGTCTCTTGTTCTTTTGGTTTTTTGTTGCATTTTTTTCTATCTTTTTTTTCTTTATTTTTTTTTTACTATTCAAACTATTGTTTTTCTATGCAATAATCACTGTTATATTAATGAAAAACTTAGCATAGTGTAGGTTAAAATATTGGAGGAGAGAATAATTTGTATTCATACATGGTCATAGGTGGTACATATATTTTTAGTGAAAAACTTTTATAAGCTTTTCTTGCATAATGTGGTTTGTATTGTAAGGTCTGGTTGTTTTATATTAGGCTCCGCAGTCTCGTGCTCCAATTTAGCCCATATGCAAAGTTTGTAAAAAAAGGATTCGTATATTAAATTTAATTACAATCTTTGAGATTTTCACTAATTTTTAGAACTAAATATTTTCAAAACTCCTAGAATCTCTAGACCCCATGATATTAGAATGAATTTATCAAACCTACTCTTGTGTACCAAACATAATAATGTACTAAATTTGAACTCATTTCGAAGGTAAGAATTCGAGATTTTTTGAAAAGTTTGTTGTTTTGGATGGGAGACTCCCGATCGCGTATTTCGATTTGGCCCAACTTGGAACTAATCTTAACATTTATACTTAATTTTATCAAAATCGGCTAAAATTTACCCGAGTGATCATGCTTACACGAGAGACACACACACGCATGAATACACAAAAAAAAAATTTCGTATTTAGCCGCTTCCGGCAAAATGGAACAACTTTTGTTCGGACAGAAGAAATTCAAACTACTGAAGAAAAGCAAAAGGAATCTACATATAAACAAGTGAGGGAAAAAAACCAAGGGTTTTTAAAAAGCACATTTTCAAAATTATATACGGTTTCTTACTGAGTATTTTATCATTTATTTTTATAAAAATATATATTATGATAATATTATAATTTTGTTATTTCATTAATAATTAATTATATGACTAATAGTGAAATACTTAGAATACAACCCCAATGCATTCAAGAAAACCTGTTAATAAGTGCAAAATATAATGTTGGAGCTTCAATGTTAACGTTTAATTTTGGAAACACTTACACTGGTGAATAAGTTACTGTTTTATAAGAACATAAAAGTTTTAATTTTGAAGACCTAGTAGCCTTTGAGGAGGTTCCCAAATTTTTGCTTAGCAAACTTATGATGGATCTGCTCACCCCCCTCCTGTGTTCACCCTTCCATTTTTTTCCGGTTCTAAGAAATCAATTTGGAACTCCAACAAAATTTGGAATTTTACCTAGAATATTATTATCTAACCAAAAATGGTTAAGACTAAGAAACAATTTCTTCAATTTTAAGAGACCCTTTCAAATTTAAGAAAAACCTTTAACGTATGTTGAAATATAATGCTGCAGCTGTTAATTTTGCATATTTGTAAAAAAAAATTTGAACAGGTGTTAAATTTACAGGTGGTTGAAAATAGCAAAATTACAATTTTCGAACCCTTATAGCTTCTAAACAGGGGGCGTGACAAAAAAATTTTGTTAACCGACTCCTATTAATTTTGGAGGACCTAACTTCTCTCAAAATATCAAGAGCCTAGGTTGAACCATTTAGAAGATATATGGGGCCAAAAATTTTGCAAAAGTTGAGTTTAGCTTAATGGTAAATTTTAGTACCGTATGGTAACCCTATACATTTTAGCTTTATATTTTTGAGAAGCTTATAAAACCAGCTATCTTTTGCCGTTTTCAGATTGAAAATACACTTAACAAAACTCTTGTTATAATAGTTTAAAAATAGGGCTTTTTCCAACTTTGAAGGGCTGTAGCTCCGTAACGGGTAAGGCTACAGAAAAAAATTCTTCTACGAAATTAATTTTTTTGTAATATCTACCCGTGGTTAAAATTTCTTTACTCTATTTCAAACGGTGTACAAGTTTTTGTAAACATACGGACGGACGGACGGACGGACAAAGTCAAAATTAAGAAAAACCTTTGACACTTATTGAAACTTTCGTTTTGGAGCTTTCAATTTTGTTTACAAATAAAAAAAAATTTTGACAGGTATTCAAGTTATAGGTGTTTAAAAGCTAAATATTTAGCAAAATTTCAATTTTCGACCCCTTACAGCTCCTAAAGTGGGGGCGTGACAAAAAAATTTTGTTAACTGACTCTTACTTATTTCTAAGGATCTAACTTCTCCCAAAATTTAAAGTTTCTAGATTTAGCCGTTCCGAAGTTATGAGGGACCAAAAATTTTATAAAACTTAGTTTTGAATAACGGTAAATTTTAGTACCGTATACAATTGGCTTTTAAAAACTTGTAAATCTTATAAAAACAGCTGTCTGTTACCGTTTTCAGGTTGGAGATATACCTTATAGAACTCTAATTATAACTGTTTAAATATGGGGCTTTTTTCAACTTTGTGGGGCTGTAGCTCCGTAACGGGGAAGGCTACAAAAAAAAGTTTTAACATTAAATTATTTTTATTGCAATACCTATCCATTCCTGATATTTTTTTGTCAATCGAAGGTAAAAAGGGACGGACGGACGGACAGAGTAAAGCTATATAGGCACATTTTTACAAATTTTTTTGAAAATGTGCTAAAAAAAAGTGGACACTAAGATTTGAGCGTCTGATATAATTATAATATTCTATAATTTAGTAGTAATTTTGTCAAACTGTTTTTCATTTGCCTGTATTTTATTTGACTGTACGTCATTTGATCACACTATTTTCCAGTATACTTTAATACATGTGAGATTTTTAATTTGGAGATTTATTAGAGTTGCATTTAACATATAGGTATTCTAGTTTTGGAGAAAGTTGAAAGTAGAGACATTCAGTCAAATTAAATATATTCAAATAAGGGTGTTATTTAAGGAACCGAATTAAAATAATTCAAAATTTTAAAAAATTAAATAACATACGTATTATACATTTTTCAAAGTCTATTTAAATATGTTTTGTAGTAAATGACTTGTAAATTCTTACAAAATTAACAGGCTCGCCTAAAAATGCTGGTCCGTTTGTTCTTTTTTTACAAAAGGTTTGCTAAGGCTCTTTAGGCAAGCTTTAGTAATGATTGTGATGTTTAATAAGCCCAGGTAGAAAATTATACCATTTGGCAAAACATAATTTTAGTTATTTAAGTAATTACTGTAATTATATGAGCGATGTTTAAATTTTGTCCATTACTGTACAATTTTTAAATTTATATTCAGAGACATAGTTTTTCTTAAAATTTTCTTCAATTTTTTTCTTTGCTACTTTTTTTTTGTTTAGTTTAAAACAAAAAAAAAAACCCAAGTTATTACGGTACTTGTTCAGAGTTTTCCTCTTTGTTTTGTTTTTTGCGTTACATTTTCTTTTAATGAATTAAAGAAAATTTTTTTTTTTTTTCCAAACCAACAAAATAAAAAATTTTTAATTTTCTTACTATTACTTTATCTTGTATTTCACATTTTATGCAATTGTTATAAAAAAAATTGTTTAACCCTAATGGTGTGTTCCTTTTTTTTTGTGTTTTTCATTCTAATTTTAGTGTTTTTGTTTTGATGTTAAAGAATAAAATATATATATATATATTTAGTATATATGTATATATATTTTGTTTTCCTGCATTTTATGCAAATTTTGTTTTCTTTTTTGTTCTATTTCATTTACTTTAATTGGTAAATTGGTTGTAGTTAACTTCAAATTGTAAACATAGACAAGTTAATAATGTATAATGCATTTATTATGTACAGTATCGCTCATAACTATAGCACCCCCTATATAAAAAAATCAAATAATAATAATAAATTAAAAATTTTCACTGTTATATTGGTCAAATGGTAAAAAAATATATTTTATTTTTAAGTTTTTTTATCACTAATTTATTTTATATTAAAATTTAAATCAACAATTCATAAAAACAATTAAAAAAAATAAAAGAAAAACAAAAAATACGTTCATATATAAAAATATTGAGTTCAAAACTAAAGCACCCCCTGTAAAAATATTATAAAAATATTAAAAATACCGCTGTTTTTATAGATTTTTGCTAATTTAGGTTAAAAAATAAAGTAAATATTTTGTCCAACATCCATTGTTTTTGATTACGGCAGCCAGTCTTTTGGAAATTGAAGAAATAAAATCATTAATCATAATTGACGATACGTTGTGCCATTTCTCTTTTGTTACGTTAAATAACCTACTTTTATTGATGCATTCTCTTCGATTTAGGCACTGATCTACTATTTCCCATAAGTTTTCTATGGGATTAAAATCCGGAGATTGTGGAGGCCACTCGAAAACCTGAATTTTTTTTTCTAAAAACCAGTTTTTCACCACATAACTTGTATGTTTTGGGTCATTATCTTGCTGATATCGCCATTTCAATGGCATTTCTTCTTCAACATGTGGGAGCATTACGTTATATAAAATATCGACACACACAAAACGATCCATTATTTGTTTTACGTGATGAATTGGTCTAATACCGAATCCAGAAAAACAACCCCAGACCATAATATTTAGACCACCGAATTTTACTGTAGGCAATATTTAGGGTGTAATCTTTGCCCTTTTGGACGTGGTGCATGTCTTATACCATCTGATTTTATTTCAAATTTCGGTTCATCTGAAAAGAGAACAGTGTTCCATTTTGAAATATTCCAATTCAGATGTTCTTTAGCAAATTTTAATCCAGTTCTTCGATTTTTTCTAAAATATAACATTTTCTCGCTAAACGATAACCCCGCAAATTAAATTCTAAAGCCCTTCTTTTAATCGAGCTGTCACTAATGTCGAAATTCAAATATTTTCGGATATCACGCGAAGATATTGAAGGATCTTTTTGATCATTTTATGGTTTTTTTGATGATTTTGTCTTCACTAATAGTTGTTTTTCTATTTCTGCCTCCAGAGTGCTTAAAATTGACATTTTTGGTTTCTTTATATTCTTTAATTAATCTTTATATCACAGGGCTATTAATAAAATATTTCTCACTTTATTTATGGCGAGATAATCCTGTTTGAAAATCAAACAATTATTCTCGATTTCAATTCATCACTGTATTTATTTTGAGCCATTATGAGATCTAGTTGTTATTTTTTTACTTTTATACTCTGCTACTATTTAATAAGGTCTACATAAACACTAAATTGTAGATATTAATTTTAATTATTATACTATTGTTCTAAGACATAAATTCATTTCTAAAAGTATTATCAGTTAACTTAATCTATAGAAATAGCGATATTTTTAATATTTTAAATAGGGGGTGCTTTAGTTTTGAACTCAATATTTTTATATATGAACGTATTTTTTGTTTTTCTTTTATTTTTTTTAATTGTTTTTATGAATTGTTGATTTAAATTTTAATATAAAATAAATTAGTGATAAAAAAACTTAAAAATAAAATATATTTTTTTACCATTTGACCAATATAACAGTGAAAATTTTTAATTTATAATTATTATTTGATTTTTTTGTATAGGGGGTGCTATAGTTATGAGCGATACTGTATATAATATATATATATTATACATATATATTTATATTTAAATATATAGATATAAAAAATTAATATGCATTAATTGTTTAGTAGTTAAATATAAGTTTGTATATGTGTATAAGCATATTTCTAATAAAATTAAGTGTGTGTTATTTTTTTTAAAAGAGAATTTGTATACGGATGATAAAATTATGCAGATTTAATAGAAAAAAAAAAGTTTTTAAAAAAATGTTTATATACAAATATATATAACTACCAATATAACTATCAACAATTAGTATGTATATATACATATTGAGAGATGCAAATATATTGCATGAACAAACTTTTAAAAATAAAATTGTAACGAGAAATGAACAATGACAAAGTTTTAGGTTCTAATGCTTTACAAAAATAATTATAATGATTAATAGGAATGATAATAATGATGATGATAATGAATAATGGTAATGATTATTATAATGTTTTGAAAAATTTAGTTATTAATTAATGTTTGTGTGAATGTATTATATATGGAATTGAATTATTTATTGATTTAAAGTGCGATTATTTTGAAAATTATTTATATTGTATAACATTCATGTGTTTACATGTTTTATAGAATACATTTAAAAAAATTTTAGAATACATTTATGTAGAATACATTTAAAAAAAATATTGAGATCAATAACGGTTTAAATAGTTTTTCCAATTTTGTAGATTTCTAGGGTTTATTATTGTGTTCAAGACCTAGCTTTAAATTTTGATTTGAAAATTGGTGGGTTTGTATTGATTAACATCCAATATGTACATCCAAATCAACCTATCAGCAATTCTGAGTAACTAATTGTCTTTTTTTTTATTTTTTTTAAGCGCTAACTGTTCAACTGTTAGGCTAAAAAACCTGTCTATACCATAGGTACACTGGAACACGAGGTCATATTATATTCGTGTTATTAGAATTGATTTTAATGAATTTCACATACAATTTAAACATGGGACAGCAATTCAATTTTTAATTATAATGTAATATTTTGTATTTGAGTTATATGGTATTCTATATCTGTGAGTTATATTATTCAATTAAATCATTTATTTATTTTTTATTAAAGATATATAATTATTAATTATCGATTAAGAAATTAATTTGAACCCATGGCGAATTTTAGTTGGGTCGAGTCGAAAACGTTTTTCACTTTCACTAGGATTCGAACCCGGGTCTTCCGCATGAAAGATCGGCAATTTAACTACAGTGCTACTCAGCTGTTAATTTGTAAATTTCCCATAACTTTCATAGGAAAAAACGATTAGGTACTCAAACTCATTTATAGTATTTACACAGTATGAAAGACCATACCTTTATATAACTATTTTTACTTGAACAAATTTTCTAAATTCCGCAGGGGCTAATTTGGCGCTATTTTTTAAAATGTTAAAGATATTACGTTGAAGGCAGTTTACTCAATCCTCCCAAGCGTAATTTTTTTTTGCTATAAAATCTTCCATCACCTTTGTTCTTTGTGACCTTATAATTCCGGATACCCTTTAAATATGTTGAATTTAATTCAATTCTAAGAATTTATTTCAATTGGGTCAGAAACTGTATTTTCATATGTGCAATTCATATATGATGGAAATTTTGTAAAATACTTTATTTTCCTTATGAAATATATAAAAATATTTATGAAATACATAAAATACAGCAATCATAATAAAAATAATAATAATAATATGTAATACATAAATGAAATGTATAAAACTTTAAGTAAATTATAAACAACTCTAGAAGATAAACTTTCATTTGAAAATAAAAAAAATAAAAAATTTAAAACAAATAAATAATTTACTATACATATTGACATTGTAAATATTTATATATATCTACATATATTTACATGATACTATTTAGGATTAAATCATTGAAATATAATAATAATTGCTAATTGAATTTAAAATATGTTATACAAAATTGAAGAATTTATTTTATATTTATGTTTACATTTCAGTAATTTATATATTTATTTCTTTTAATTAAAAATTATATTTAAATTTAGTTGGACTTTTTTGTTGTTGTTTTTTTTTTGTAGTTAAAATTTAAAATTGAAATAAAAACTATTTTTGGGTCTTTTTTTAAAAGTTTTATGTATAGTAAGAGTTGCATGGATAATTTGAAACCAATTTAAGAAAATCTTTTTTTTTTGACGAAATTTCAATAATTCCTACACCACATCAGTTATAACAGACTTTGTAATTTTTTAAGTACATAGAATATGTGATTTGTATATAACCAGATTCTTTTTACAAAAAAAAATCTGTTATAACGTACCCGTGAATAATTTCGACGACTGGGTGACAAAGTGGTTAGAGCGCCAATGTTTCATGCGAATGGCCGGGGTTCGAATCCCTGTGTAAGTGAAAAATCTTTTATCTGGCTTTCGACTCAACTAAGCTACAATTCGCCATTGGTTTCAATTTGTATCTTAATAAAAAATACATTAATATAACAATATAAACAAATAAGTTAAATTGAATAATATAACCCACACACAGATATAGAAGACCATATAAAGACAAAATTCTTACAATATAAATAAAATAGAATTGTATCTATTGAAAATCTAAGACATTTCTACATGTTATAAGGCTTACTACTAGTTCGTATTCATAATTGTATTTGGAACTCATTCAGATCAATTCGAATAACAGAACTATATTATGACTCTCTGTTCCAACATGTAGCTATTGTATAGACAGGTTAATTAGTCTAACAGCTTTCAACTATTTTATGCCAACTTTCAACTTTTTTATATTTTTTACACTTTTGACATTTGAAAAATTTGAAAAAGTAAAAAATGGAAATATGTAAATATTTTAATAAAATTTTGACATTTAATTTAATTTTTTTAGCTACAAGATTATTGTTTTTCTTAAGTTAAATTTAAGTTAAAAGTCTGAAGTCTTAATTAAAATTAAATTTTTTGCAATTCCCTTTGTTTACAATTTTAAATTGTTGTCAAAAGCGTTCATTACATTTTAAAGATATCAATAAAGCGTAGTATGTGTTCGTTGAGTTTTCACTTTTAATTGTTTCCATACTGAATTTACAATATTTCAGTTTATGAAGTCATAATTCCCTCAGTAACAACTTCTTTAAGCTATAATCTCCTAGAGACTTTTGGTTTAATTTTTGAATCATATGTCTCCTAGGGACTCTGTATGAACTATAGAGCCACAGGATGATCTTATTCTTCCAGTGATAACGGTAATTGCTTGAAGCATTTAAACGTCAAACGTCAAAAATTTAAACGTCTGAACTTAGAATGATCAACTTTCTGATTCGTGTTTAATTTAAAGCCGCATATTGATTTTATAATTAAATTAATTTTTTGTAAAATAATAATATAAATACATAATGTATTTTATTTTATTGTAAAACAATTTTAAAAATTTATAAAATTATATAAAACTATGTATAATTGAATAAAAAAGAATTGATAATTTTAATATTTCAGGGTTAAAAATATTTTGAATCTTTTTAAATTTTAAAGATTTCAAAATTCGAATTTAGTAACATTGAACTCAATAATTGAGAAACTATTTTTGAAGTGTAAATAATCAATTTTAGAAATACGTACAAATATATAAGTCCGGGTGTCTTCAAATTTGTTTACAATAACAAATAATTTGAAGCATAAAATATTATTTTATTTTTAAATAATAAAATTTATTTCAATTAAAATTACACTTAAAATAAATCAATTATACAGAAGAATATGATCAAACAGGTTTTTTTAATTGATAATATTTTTGAAAAATTCATTTTCTTTTAAATTCCCAAGATTTTTCATTTAAAATACAAAAAAAATAAATTCCTTTATTAAAATTATAAAAATAAATATAATTTTTAAATAAACTTTTTTAAATAGCTTTAGCTATTAGATTCAATTATTTCAGTTTCCAATAAAAGTGTTAATCTATCGACTAAACAACGGTCCAGCTAAATAAATATTTAGAAATTAATAAATTAAATTATTGTTTTCCAAAATTTTTTAACTTACAAATTACTTAACTCTCGTTGATGTTAAACATAAGATGCTAAAGCAATTATTAAACACAAAAACAACATGGTCAGAAACGAAATTTCATATTAATAACTACATCCTTCTATAATAAAGGTATCTTATTTGCACAGATTTCAAGTTTCTATTCCTATATGGGGTCACCTTATTAAAATTATATTCGGTTTATATTAAAGTAGACATTTAATCTATTTCCTGAAACTCCCGGTACTATTCTTCGGTATTTGAATACGAAAGAACAAAAAGCAACTCATTTAGCAGTTCAAGAACATTTATATACGGTAGAGATTATTAGAACTAGAATGCAGGAATTTTTAAGGGGATGGTAATTCCAAATATTGGAACACATTACCACTTTATGGGCTTCCGAGCTCCTGCCATCAACAACAATTTAAATAGCAAAATAAATTCATTCATTTATTTAAATACAATCCCCTATTGCATACAATGTGATAAGCAAGTGGGTCAGCCATTCATTTTCAGGATTGCCAGGTACTTTACATTATGATACAAATTATAAATTATACTTGTTTTATTAAATATGGTTTAAGTCCGAGACTCTTCGCTTGGAAGGCCAACGTCCTAATCACTGCGCCATCGGTCAGATAGATAACTTATTCCTTCATAATTTTCCAATCAATCTATAATGAAAATGCATGTAATATATTAAATATACTTTTGCCATCCCTACTCATCAGCTATTGAACTGCGCAATTAATTAGGTTGTTCGGGAGTTTAACCTGCTATAGAGCCCAGAGCTAAGTGGTCTCAATGAGTAGAAACCTAACTATATCAATTTATTTTTTAATATTTACACATCCCTTAGAAAATGGGATAATCAACTGGGATGATCAGTCAAACAGCGTAGTGACAAAAGTCAGGAATTTATGACTCAAAAAATTAGTCAAAAGTCTACGGGAGATTATAACTCCGATGCGTGAGCAAAAATTCCTTTAAAGTTTAAGACATAATTCCGAGGCCTTTCGGCTCTACAACTTTTGTCACTTCGTTAATTCAAACTCAACGAATACATATTAATAATTCAATTATGTAAACATAATATCTTAAGCTTGGTTATAACTTCTTAAGTACATACCAGTACATACCAGTTTAAGTACATACCAGTTAAGTACATATAAGCATTCATACAATATTACTTTCATACCTAATTAAACAGAATATGAATACTATAAATACTTAAAAAAATGCTTTTAAAAAATTACATTTGCATTACATTAAAGTTTATGGACTCCATTAAATAAGTAATCTAAAATTACGTTGAAATTAAAGTTATAAAATAAAACATATAAAATGAATTGGAAATATTTCAATAAAAAAAATTGTGTTTTTTTTTGTCAGACTTTTTAAATTGTTTTCAAAATGTTTTTCTATTAAAATTATTTTAATTTTTAGAAAATTTAAAAATTCTTACATATAAATATTTATATTCATCAAAAATTCAAATTCAATTATTATTATTATAGTGAATATGTTATGCTATATATATATATATATATATATATATATATATATATATATATATATATATATATATGAATAGAATTATAATTTTTAAACAATTTAATTAAAATCATATTTTTTATTTAATTTTTGGCTATACACCAGCTGAATTTTACAGAGAATAGTAATTTTAAAATTAATTTATCAGTTATAAAAATACATTTTATTTATATTTAATTATAATTATGAAAAAACATTGAAATTATAATTGAAAATAAAAATGATTTTTGAAAGTGAATTTAAGTGCAAAATTACACGTTTTCTTTAAAATAATATTTTTGTTGCCAAAAAAAAAACGGTTTTTGAAATTTTTAAATTAGAAAATAAATTCATAAAAAAATATAAAAATTATTTCAATTCGTATTAATTTCCGAATAGTTCCAAAATTTTTGACTTTCTATTAATTAATTTTAATAGTAATTAAAATCAAATTTGAATTTTGGAATCAATTTATATTGAAATTCGATTTATCATGTAAAAATAAAAATCTGTAATACCCTATTCACACTACGAGTCTATAACATCTTATCAGCGTTAACTTGTTATAGGTGTTAATGTCCTATAACTAGAAATATTGTATGAAAAAAATCTGTAATAATATGATAATAATACCATGTTCACACTATGAACTAGAACCAAATTCTTCGAAGAAACCAGGTTCATGCGTGGTTTGTAACAAGGTTTTTCATATTTAAAATTGCTGTCAAAATGAACCAGGATTTTGAAAGTCCTAGTTAAGTTTAAGGGTTATAACTAGGTTTTTGAATAAAATTTTTTGATATATTCAATTATTGTTTGAATTTTTTTACATCCCTACGTGGTTTTGTTGTAAAATGTCATTGTTGTTTATTTTAAAAATAAATAATTAGCCTTTTTTTTTTTTGAATTTTAAAAGAAAAATTTTATTTATAATTTAATAAAATGTCATCAATATTATAACTGAAAAAAAAAATTTTCCTTGTTCATTATACCCGTATGACTATATAGGCAAAGGGTATAATAAATTTGCCATTACGTTTGTGACGCAGAGAAGGAGGGGGGGTAGATATAGACTCAAGTGTATGGATCGGATTAGAATCGAAAAAAAAATCGATTTAGCTATGTATGTCCATCCGTCTGTCCGTCCGCCCGCACGATAACTCTAAAACTAAAGGAGCTAGGATCTTGAAATTTTCGCAAATTCGTTTTTTTTGCAATAGCCGTCATCGCTATTTAAATCCAGCCATTTTGGTCCATGGGTTCGGGTGGCTGCCATACAACTGCTTTTTTTATATGAGTATTTCTCTGTACCTATTACAGCTACGTGTCTGAAATTTTGGCAAAAGTAGTTTAGTTTTATGGTTTTTGCAAAATTTGGTTGGTCTGTTGCTGTGAGTTCGAGTAGCTGCCATACAACTTCCTGTTTTATATGAGCATTACTCTATACCTATTGAAGTTAGGGGTCTGGAATTTTGCCAAAAATAGTTTAGTGTAATGGCCAAAGTTACTGCAAAATTTGGTTAGTCTACTGCAGAGGGTTAGAGTAGCTGTCATACAATTCGTACTTTTATATGAGCATTACACTACACCTAATAAAGCTTTATGTTTGAAATTTTGTCAAAAGTAATTAATGTTTATAAATGATATAATGTTTATAAAACGGTCATACGGGTATCCCAGAGTTGACACAGTCTACTCTACCACACTTTTCCTCGTTTTTAATTTATTTTATTTACAGTCAATTTTGTATTTACTCTAAAAAATATTGCTGTTATGGAAACGTCAAACAATACTAGGTTCATGCATAACGATAGTCTGAACGGTTGATTTTAAAACTAGGCTATTTAGTAGGTTTTTTACGTAGTGCGAACAAGATATAACTAGATATTCAGTATAACATGTTATTTTTCAAGGTTGTGACTCAAATTTTTTGGTATAATCGATTTTTTTTCGATTTATTAAAGTATTTTTGGATGTTCATATCCCTTGAAGGAGCTAATTATTGGAACCGAGTTTTTTGAAACCAACTATAAAATACATCCTAATTTATATATGAATATTCTGGAAAATTTTCAAAATCTTGATTTCGTAATCAAATCTAAACAAATTATTGAAATCAGCATTCAAACCAACCCTAAAATACGTCCTTATTCAAATATATATTACTTCCTTCTATAATCTCTTCTAGTTTAAACAATTTTCTACAAAAATTAAAAAATTGTAAACATGTATGATTTTGTCAATATTCTTACAGTTAACATTTCACTACTCAATATTGTAGAAAGTCGACATTTAGTAGAATCGGCATTTTAAAAAAAAAAAAAAAATGTCGACATTTTTTCAGTCGACTTAATAATAGTCTCTATAGATTAAAAATCCAAATTTTAGTCTTAAGACGATAGGCGGTAGCTGAATTAGGCCGAACACCAGATTTAAGATCTTATATATTTTTACATTTATTAGATTCGAATTTTGAAAATTATTTTTACTTTTAATTAAGTGAATACATTTTTACTGTAAGTGAAGATATTTTTACTTTAAGTGCAATATTTTTATTTAAAAAAAAAAACAGTTTCAAATAATAGAAGAATTAAAAGAAGACAATTGGATAAAATGAAATACAAATTTGCTAAGATACTTTACATAAAATAAAAATGTCTTTACTTAAAGTAAACAATTTTCAATTAAAATCTATTATATATATATTTAAAAAATAATTAATAAAATGATTCATTTTAGAAGAAACTATATATAAAATCAATTTAATATTTATTTATTTATTTATAAATAGTCCCTTACCTCATACAATATGATAAATAATATAATAAATAAAAATTTGAATATTTATCAAAAGTTTAAAATATAATTTTGGAAAAAAAACAAAGTCTTTTGAAACGTTTATTTTTTACTTACATTAAATTGTGGCAATTTTAATTAACACATGTTATATGTTATTAAATTTAATCAATATACTAGATCATCATTTAAAATAAAACAAGGTTCTCATTTTTATTCTATACTATATACAATTGTTTATAGAATTATTTCCGGCCTAATATTATTTCTGATTTGTTTTATTTTTTAATCAAATAAGATCCAAAACACACAAACGATCACATCAAAATCACCAAGGGAACCTCTCTTGTACTTTTCTGGGATGCGTATTTCGACTAATTAAATTCAGCTCTTTTAAAATTGCCGAATTTCAGAATTCAACTTTTTATAAAAATGTACAGTTTGGTTTTGAGGAAGCTGACTTGGAATTAGAAAACGTCCCTTGAAATAATGTTTGGAAATTATGGATAATCTGAGACCAATGGGGAAGAAATTTGTATTAAAGTGTAAAACCCTTAACTATATAATAAATTCATAAAATTTTAAAATATTATGTTAAACCCTTTTCTTTTAATAAAAATTTTGGAATTTTTAATTTGCTGCTTGATTAAAATATATTTTTTTTATTCAACTATATTTTTATTAAAAAAAATTATGATAATAATTTCATTTGTGTACCATGAATTTAAACATTAGTTTTCTATTTTGCAATCCTCTTAGACACAGACCATCATAATTATTATAGGACATCATAATGCTTTTTAATGTTTTAATCCTTTAACAAAAAGATTTGGTTTTTTTTTTGTAAAAATTGTATTTAATTTCCTTCTATATTATTTTTAATCATTTCTATGCTTTGTCATTTTAATCCTTGATAAAACTCTAACAACTTTATTAAATCAACAAAATTGAAGAAAAGACAAAAAAAAAGAATGAAATTGAAAGTATATATGTTTTCCATCACATTATCATGTTTCCTTTTTAATGTAATGATTGTTGTTTAAATTTGCAAACATAGCATTTAGTTTTTATAAAAATTTAGTTTTGGTTTGGGAGGTTAGGTTCGGTACGATTGCTCGTAACTTAAAATCAAGTTTTATCAATTTCTATAATTAAATTTTATTTAATCAAAATGTTGTTTCATTTCAATTTTACTTTGTTCTTTATCAAATTTTCTTTAACAAATTTGGGCCTTATTAAAAGCAAGTAATGAAACAACCGTTTGTCGATGGAATCTACTGATAAAAGCACCCTACACCTGGAAAATTCAATTTAAATTTAAATCAGTAAGGTACTTTTAATAGGATAAAATGAAAACATAAAAGTTTTTATTATTAATAGCAGATGTGTGACACTTCACAAACCATCACTTTAAGTCATCTCAAATTTTAGGAACATTAAGAAAACCGAACTACATTCTAACAAATTTTAAGTTCCTACCTTTACCAAATTTAACAGGTATCCAAAACAATATATAAATTACTTAAGGGGTCAAAACACTCTTGTATAAATTTCAAGTTTCTATTTTTATGAATTCCGAATATTTGCATATTAAGTATTGGGAGACATGTGAGAGGTATCCGAAGCACTACTTTATTTCATCTCAAATCTTAGGCACATAATATAAACAGGACAGAACCCCTCTGTACAAAATTTCAATTAACTTAAAGTTTCAAAGATATGGCTTTAGGTCTTGGGAGGTGTATGACGGGAACCCAGTCTACCATTCCATTTTATCGCAAATCTTAGAAACATAATATAAACAGAACGGAAAACTCTTGTACTAAGTTTCAAATTACTTCATTTTTAATTTTCAAAGATATGTTTTTATGGCTTGGGTGGTGTGTGGGGGGCTCTCGAACTACCGCTCCAATTGATGCTAAATTTCAAGAACATTAGAAAATATGTACGAACTCAAGGAGTTACCAAATCAAAATTTAAAGATTTTATTTTTATTGGATTCAAAGGTATGCTCGTTTGGCCTTGGTTCGATCAAAAGCTTTCAGGTTATGAATCCAGGACATTAACACATCTAGGTATGTGTTAATAACATTCTGGTACATATAGTCAAGTATATCAAAGTATTTTTTTTTTAATAACCGATTTCATTCAAGATATTGTTTTTATAAAAGATGTGTAATTCAACTATAAGTCTTCAAACCGTAATTAAATATAACCCCATTCTTAAATTAGTTCTAAACCAACGAAGTTGAGGCCATTGTGTGGCAACTATCCAAAAATATGGTTCAAATATTTATCTATCATGTTGAATTCGATACGATATAAACAGAGTAGCTACTGCAATTTCCCCGTGATTGAATAAACCAAGATTTAATGTAACAGTACTTTGATCAGAATAAAGATTTTGAGATTCGAGCATTTGTAGTGCTCCCTTTAGTTTTTTATATTTGTTACACATACAAAAATATGTTTTTTGTTTCTATTTATTTGACTGTCTTTTATATTTACTATTATTTTACAAATTTTTTTACCATTTTATTTTTTATTTGGCATTTCCAACTTCATTTCGTTGCCAAATAGTACCATAATATAAGTTCTTTGAGTTACATAAAATTTTTGCTCTTGGATTAATATACAAAAAATAAACGTTTTTATTTTGCATTTTTTTAAATCTCTATGTTCGCTTTTAAATTTTTCATTTTAAAAATGTTGTAAAAATTGAATTCAATTCATATATAAAATATATATAATGTGTTGTAATATACATTCATCATTCAATGATAAACTAATTTTTTAGATAGAATTTTTAATATTACAAAGCAGCTTAACAAAATTATTGGATCATTATTAAGGCTTTGATTCCCATCGGAGATTTTAAAATTCAGTCACAAAATATGATTTTCAAGACGTTTCATATGTTTTTACTGACAAAAGGGTACATGAGTATTCTTTTTCTGTCGTATTGTTTTTTAAAAACTCTCCAATACTTTAAAAAACTCTCTTTACCTTTACAAAAAGTATTCTCTTGAATAAAAAAAAAATATTTGTCAATGTATTAGATTTACAACTAGAGGAATCATCTATTGTTTAAGCTAAAAAATAAGTCTACAAAAGAATACGAGGGTAGAGTTTTTACTTAACAGCCGTTTACCCCTTTCCTAAAAGCAATACAGCAGAAAAAGAATACTAATGTAAAACCCCCAATGTATATAATGTATAAAAATGTATATAAAATATATATAACGGAAATGTCAAATCAAAATGGCCCCAGTACTGCCTTAAAACAAACTTCATTATTTTTTATACCCGTATGACTATATAGTCAAAGGGTATAATAAATTTGCCATTACGTTTGTGACGCAGAGAAGGAGGGGGGGTAGATATAGACTCAAGTGTATGGATCGGATCAGAATCGAAAAAAAAATCGATTTAGCTATGTATGTCCGTCCGTCCGTCTGTCCGTCTGTCCGTCTGTCCGTCTGTCCGTCTGTCCGTCTGTCCGTCTGTCCGTCTGTCCGTCTGTCCGTCTGTCCGTCTGTCCGCCTGTCCGTCTGTCCGCTGCCATACAACTCCTTCTTTTATAAGAGCATTACACTACACCTAAAAAATCTGATATGTTTGAAATTTTGCCAAAAGTAATTAATGTTTATAATAATAATGATATAATGTTTATATAACGGTCATACGGGTATCCCAGAGTTGACACAGTCTACTCTACTACACTCTTCCTCGTTTTAATAAACATTTACATTAATCAAACTACAGTTTTCTTCTACCATTTAATAAGTTATGGAAATTGCCTTCTTAGGCGCGATGAGAAAGGTCTGAGAACCGCTGATATAAGACACATAAGTTAATTGATTTTTTTCATTTATGGATTTAACCTTTAAAAGTAAGTCAAGGTATTATATGACTGAATTCATAATATACCATATGGTTACTCTTTATCTGTCAAAATTTTCTTAAGATCAATATTTAATCAATTTTTTTCGCTTTCATTAAGCGTTCAAGTATCAAATAATTTAATTCCAAATTAAGTAAATATGAAAAGCGATTGTTGAAATGAATAGTTTAATGTAAGTTTAAAGCTAAGTACGTACTAGAAACTTATATTGGTAAAGATTTACGAATACAAAAGTTTACTGTCCCAAATGTGTTTATACGAGAGTGTTCGCTATACGCTTTATGTTTTACACTTTACGAAAATTGTGATAGACAAATTTCTTGTAAAGATGTAGATTTTTTTCCAGCGGCGGTTTACACAAAATATACGTAATTTTTATATATGGTAGATCTGTGGTAGGGCAATAAAGAGAATTAAATTGAAAATAGATCAGCCTTTTACAAATAGTTATTTCAAAAATAGATTCAGAACAATTAAAAGATGCTGCAACTTAAATACCCATCCAACCTTTTATTAATAATATACAAAATATAAGGCTCCAACATTATATTTTAACATATGTTAAAGGCGTTTCTTAAATTTAAAAGGGGTCCTTCAAATTAAAAAAAGTTTCTCTTAGTTTTAACCATTTTTGCTTAAATAATAAATATCTAAGAAAAATAAAGAAAAATTTTTTTATTTCATTTCCCCTCATTTAAAATGTATAGGGCATTCTCCAAGTCATTTAGATTAGGCTTCAGTTTCTTTAATCACTATATTCATTAAGCCTTTGATTACTCGGCTGTAGCTATTACATTATAAGGTTATGAACAAATGCTAAAATTTGTGCGCCATCTATTATCTTACACATGACTTATAAATTTTTTTTTATATATAATTATAATTTTATTTTTATAATTACACAATTTTATTACGATATAATTACACAATTTTAAGAGATGATCTGACTGTAGTTTTAGCTCGAAACCTTTCGCTTGAAAATGTAAAGTCAAGAGTCCTCACAGATACATAGATCGCACTACCGAGATTTTACCCCAACTCTGCCATTTTTACTCTCTCGTATGTACTTTGCTTTAGAGAACGTAATGAGAGTATTCATTGCAGATAAAGTATTGAACCTATTCATTATTTGGTATGTTCAAATAAATTATATTTTAGATCGCCAACAATTTTTTTGCATTTGTTATTAATAATCTCAAAAATTTATGACTTTGAAGTACACATTTTTTTCAAATTTACTGCAACCCAATTTTAATTTTAAAAAATACATAAAAAAGTGAATATAAAAAATTAAAAATAAAACTTTCATCCTTTAATGATTGACATGACAATGGCATTGGTGTAACGTATACTAATAGAATTGAGAATTGCCCCAAAAAATTATTTTTATTAGCGGAAAAATTTAGATTTTCATTTAAAAAAAAAAAAAAAAAACAAAAAAAAATTTAAAAAGCGCAATCATTGCATCATTTTCCTTTTTGGATATATGCGTTTACATCATTTACATCTTTTTTTTTAAGTACCAGAGCCAATAAATTTTATTCAAAAATTTTTACATACAAAAAATTTTCATCCACACTGCAGATTTAAAAAAAAAAATAAAAAAAATCTAAAAAAAAGCTGTTATTGACATTGCCAAGAAATCACAAAGTTAAAAAAAAAAAAAAACTGCATATATATGCACTTTGAATTCATCGTTCTTGAACCAATTTCAATACAAATATACGCATATTAACTCATATGTTATCTGATTTATGGCCTAAGCAAATAAATTGATCGTTACTAGAATTTACTTTTAATTTTTAAATAATGTAAAGGAAAAATATTCTTTACTTCCACTACATTTAAGATCAAATCACTATTAAAAACTTCTTTTAGTTCAAATTGATAATATATTGTAAAACAACGCTAAACCTATAAAATATAATATCATTTGTAATAAATAATCACAGGATCATAATGAATTAGAATTGGGTGCACTCTAGTATAATATTTCTTGTTAAGATTATTTATTTTATTCAGAGTAATAATGTACCTATTGTCCGTTTGTTCGTCCAACCGTATGTTTTCAAACTTTTACTCCCTATAAAATAAAGAAATGAAGTTTTAACTATAACTATAATTTCATGGAAAATGTTTTCTGTAGTTCCACCGGTTATGGTTCTACAGCCTGCCCAGGTCCAAGAAAGACTATTTATTATTTTTAAATTAGGTTAAAATATCTTTCCTTTACACAGAAAATTCTTATTTAATAAATTTTTAACATAAGTTCTAAAAAAATAATTATAAACTATTTTTAAATAGAATCTTTCCTAAAAAACCTATTTTGGAACATTGTTTAAATTTGAAAATGTGCTTTTTTTAAATCCTTGGTTTTCATCATTACTAGTTTAAATTATCATTAGTTACAAACATGTTTTTAAACTCCCATAATTCCAAAAAAGTCTATGATTTGTACTTTATCAATTCTTTATATCTTACAGATACTGCCGCTGTGCTTTGTGATAAATAAAACGGCATAAATGCTTAGCCTACCTATGTCAGCGTACAACAAATTCTTCGACTACGTTCTGTAAAGACAGATACAAAAGTTATCAAAATGTAGTTGTAGCTTCTGCAAAAAAAAACTAAGAGGAATCCAGCTCATGACTTATAAATTATGTCTTCAAAAATAAGCTTTCATCTCAAAAATCTTAAAAATCTAGCAAAAATTAGTACAATAGTATCGTAATTGACCTAATAAAGTTAGAATTGAAACTTTTCTCAACAGACAGTCAGTCAATTTAATTGAAAATCGTTTGTTTTATATATAGCAGGAAATGCGTTCAGTAAATTAATAAAAATAAAACTTTTTGTAATTGTAAACAAAAAGCGCTTCGCTATGAATCATACGGCGCCCTTCAATTTTTTTTTTAATCCCACATAAATTACAAGAAAGTGAAAAACAGAATAAAAATCAAAGAAAAAACCAAATTGTCGCATTTGGCGCGTTAATAGAATAAATTGACAAATCACAAAATAAAGCGAAAAATCTGAACACACTGTTAGGAATGACGTAGGTTGAATGTAACATTGCAATACTCGTATGTTCTTGATTTTTTCGATTTTCCGCGGCAATTTAAACAACTTTGTTTATTATTTTGTTAAATTTTTTGTTTTTTTATTTTAATAAATTAATTTTTTGGTTTTTTTTTTAATTTGTTCAGGTGAAATAAATGTATATTAATACTATTAATAAATAAAATCTGTTTAGTTTAAACGTAATCATATTTATAAATTTTTAAAAAATAAAAACACGAATTTAAAGAAAATGTTTTGGTTTTTGTCGTAAAAACTTTGCCAAAAAAAACTATTAATAGAATTGATTTTTATTATTAGAAAACATTTTAAGAATCATTTAATGTACGTTTAACTTAATAAAAAATACATATTCATAATCGCAAACTATATCAGATATTACTGGAAACTATAGGATAGCTTTAAATTTCCGCCTTTTGTATTAAGATTTTAAGAGGTTGCTAAGTATTTTTTAGTTAAACCAATGATAAAATTTTTATGTTATGTTCATGTTCTCAGGGTGTCCTGAAAATTTGCATAGTCTATTCTACTCTCATTCTTGGTTATTTTAAACTTTCATAGTAAAAATTTAATTTACCGATAGCTCAGTGGTAAAGTGGCGCCTTTTCAATCAAAAAATCTCGGGTTCAAATCCAGGTCGGATCATATCTAATAAAAAAATATAGTGTATATTAAAATAATTTAATAAGAAGTCTAAATGTCAAATAGGCAAAGGATAATTATTATCAGACAATATAATATACATATATAATTAACACAATTATATTAATAATTTTGAGCGTTCTTATTGTTAAATAACTATATAATTATAAAAAAAAATGCTTAATTGCATATAAAATTTTAAATCTTCTTATATTTAATTAATTTTATTAAACATAAATACTTAAACAAGTGATGAAAAAAACCAAGGGTTTTTAAAAAAGCACATTTTCAAAAAAATATAAGTAGTGTTTCATACTGAGTATTTTATCGGAATATAATGGTGCCGCTTCAATGTAAACGTTTAATTTAGGAAATATATACATTGGTGACTAAGTTACTACTTACTTATAAAAACTGTAATTTTTTTAATTTTTATGCCCTACTAGCCCCTCTATGGGGGAGGTTGCCCAATTTCTCAAGGATCTAATCCTCACTATTCCCCTTCCCCCAACTTTTTTAGGTTCAAGGAATTAAATTGTGAATTATACCAAAATTTGGAATTTTATTTAGAATTTTACTATATAAGCAAAAATGGTTAAAACTGACAGACACTTTCTTCAATTTAAAGAACCGCTTTTAAATTTAAGAAAATCTTTTAACATATGTTAAAGTATAATGTTGGACCTTAAAATTTTGTATATTAACAAACAAAAATTTGAATAGGTATTCAAGTTACAGGTGTTTAAAAATAGCAAAATTTGAATTTTCGGGCCTTTATAGCTGCTAAACAGGGGACGTGACAAAAAAATTTTTTTAACCGACTCCTACTAATTTCTGAAGTTCTAACTTCTCCCAAAATTTCAAGACCTCAGCTGGAACCGTTTAGAAGATATGTGGGGCCAAAAATTTTGCAAAAATTGAGTTTTGCATAATGGTAAATTTTAGTAGCTTATGGCAATTCTGTACATTTGGGTGATGTATTTTTGTAAAGCCTAAAAAAGTAGCTCTCTTCTGCTGTTTTTAGATTGAAAATAAACCTAACAGAACTCTTATTATACCAATTTAAATATAGGGCTTTTTTTAAATTTGCGGAGGCTGTAGCTTCGTCACCCTTCAAAATTAAGAAAAACCTTTGACACATGTTGAAATATGTTTAAAGAGCTTTCAATTTTGTAAATCACAAAAAAAAAAATTTGGACAGGTATTCAAGTTACAGGTGTTTAAAAATAGCAAAATTTAAATTTTCGGGCCCTTATAGCTGCAAAACAGGGGACGTGCAAAAAAAATTTGTTAACCGACTTCTACTTATTTCTGACGATCTAACTACTCCCAAAATTTTAAGACCCTAGCTTGGCCCGTATACAAGATATGTGTAGCCAAAAATTTTGCAAAAATTGAGTTTTGCATAATGGTAAATTTTTGTACCGTATGGCAACCCTGAACATTTGTCTTTTAAAAATTTATAAAATTTATAAAACTAGCTATCTTTTGCCGTTTTCAGATTGAAATACACCTAATAGAACTCTTGTTATAACAATTTGAATATAGGGCTTTTCCCAACTTTGTGGAGCTGCAGCTCCGTAACGGGTGGGGCTACAGAAAAAAATTCTTCTACGAAATAATTTTTTTTGTAATACCTACTCGTGGTTAAAATTTCTTTTATCTATTTCAAACGATGTAAAAGTTTTTGTAAACATACGGACAGACAGACGAACGGAGAGTGAAAATTTTTTTGAAAATGTGCTAAAAACACAAAACAAGACAAATATCTTTCAATAAACATTATTATTATAATAAGTATGTCAAATTGATGTTAACTGTCAATTGTATTTATCTGACAGTTAAATTCAAACAAAAATTAAAATTAAATTTAACTATCAATTACATCTTTATTGAAATGACATGAGTTCCGTTAATAAAATCATATTAAAGAAATCCGATTTGTATATTTATATGTTATTAAAGAAAACATCTGATGACAATTAAATAATATAATTAAGCAATATTTAAGTTTTAATCACAAATGATATCACTTAAAACTTGACATTTATAAAATGAAAATATTGTTATTTTTTTTTAAGAATTTTTAAAATAGCTATCATATATAAGTGCACATATTACATATATAAATTTTATTAGATATAAAACTGAAAGTAATATATATTACATCTACTTTTATTTTGATCCTCCGTAAGCTTTTCCGGGACTATAGTTGCAAACTAGTTAGTTATTTAGTTATACTTGTTTTACTCTCAGGTTTCTTTACCAAACCTTTCACGTATAAAACCACATGTTTTAAACTGAAATATAATGACCGATTTTAAACACGAAATGTTTTGCCAATTTTTTCGATAGTAGTGTTGGTGCAGAATCGGTAACTTATATAAAGTGACAAAATATTTCTCTAACATTATGTAAATTTCTATTTTAGTCTCTAAAGGGTGGAGAAGACCATGCTAATCGTATATGAACTTTTAAACAGAGAAGGAATCGTTATTGTTTGTATAAGTCAGGGGTGCTCAATTGAGTGGTGGAATTTTAAACTTTTTAAACCGGAGAAGATCCAATTTATAAGAAATTAAATGAAAGATTTTTGTCTTAATTTTTGAAATTTTAAAAGAATATAGTCAGAAAATAAAACAAAATTATTACCAAAAAGTTTTTTATTTTTTTACGTATATTCCGAATATGCATAAAAAATGTATTCGTTCTTATTTGAAAATTTGGATTTAAACGAATTTTCAGATTTAAAAACATATTTTGGGAAGTTTAAAATATCACCATTCTATAGAGCATTTTTAACTTAGTCGACAATTATTTTGTTCCTATTTCAAAAAACAACTCCACCACTGTTAAAATAGTTAATACGCATAATTTGGAAACGCATGACCTGGTGCACCCGTATTATCTCTTGCTAATAATCATTAACTTGTTTTCAGCCGAAAAGTCTCAGGTTCAAGTCCTGGTTGGATCATATATAATAAAAAAATATAGTGTATATTACAATAATTTAATAAGAAGTCCAAATGTCAAATAGGCAAAGGATTAATATTATCAAGCAATATTTACTATTGTCTGGTACTACAAATAAATAAATGAATAAATAAATCAATGTTTTCAACCACTACGATGCATTCAGTGAAACATTCAAATAACATTATAACAGTAAATGAAACGAATAAATTCATTACTATCCTAGTAGTAATAGTAAAAGTTAAGTTGAATGTTTTGGTTTTTATACCCGTATGACTATATAGCCCAAGGGTATAATAAATTTGCCATTACGTTTGTAACGCAGAGAAGGAGGGGGGGTAGATATAGACTCAAGTGTATAGATCGGATCAGAATTGAAAAATAAATCGATTTAGCTATGTATGTCCGTCCGTCCGTCATCACGATAACTCAAAAAGTAAAGGAGGGATTATGAAATTTTCACAAATTCGTTTTTATGCAAAAACCGGAATCGCTATTTAATTCCAGCCATTTTGGTCCACGGGTTCGAGTACCTGCCATACAACTTCTAATTTTATATGAGCATTACTCTATACCTATGGAAGCTGCGTGTCTGAAATTTTGCCAAAAATAGTTTAGTATAATAGCCAAAGTTACTGCAAAATTTGGTTGGTCTACTGCAGAGGGTTCGAGTAGCTGCCATACCACTCCTTCTTTTATATGAGCTTTACACTACACCTGATGAAGCTGGGTGTCTGAAATTTTGCAAAAAATAGTTTAGTGTAATGGCCAAAGTTACTGCAAAATTTAGTTGGTCTACTGCTGAGGGTTCGAGTAGCTGCCATACAACTCCTTCTTTTATATGAGCATTACTCTACACCTAATAAAGCTGAATTAACCGGGTGATATAATGTATATGTTACGGTCATAAGGGTATCCCAGAGTTGACACAGTCTACTCTACTACACTCTTCCTCGTTTTCAACAAAAATTAAAGAATTCAGAAATGAGTCATTTTCTAAGACTATTCTGTTCTCGTGATAATTTTATAATTTTTGTTTAAAATTCCAAGGTTACATTCTGACAATTTTATAAAAAACTAATTATCAATTAAGTTAATGGCCTTAAACTTATACACAATTGATAAACAAAGTTTAGTTTATTTATCGATTATTTCAAGATTAAATTGCTGAATCATTATTACAAACGTTTTGCCAACAGTCTCATTGTCCTTCATAATACGTTTCTATAAAAAAAAAACAAAAACAAAAAAAACCAAAAATAAAGAACCCAAATTTTAAACACCTTAAAAAAGCACAGAAAAGTGTGACAAATTTAATGGCATTGTCAACTTTTAATAGATTTTGATTTTTTGCGACCAGAAATATTTAAATCCTAAAGAAATGAATCATCATTATGTACCATTTGTTTGTAAAATCCCACTCTCGATTTTATATTTATATATCAGTTTTTTTTTTTTTTTTTTTTTTTTATTTAAATATTTGCTATTCTCAATTTTATCGTTTTAAATATATAAAATACCACTAATTTTTTTTAATAATGCGTTTATATTTTTTAAATCGCTTAACCTTTCCTCAGAGAGTTTTTTTTGTTTTTTGTATATTTTTCTTATTTAACTTAGTGACCCGGAAAAAAAAAACATCCGTTGGCAGGAAAACATAAAAAATCAGGTTTTTGGTAAACATTGAATAATTTATGTAGATTCGTATAAGTGTTTATATATGTATATAATATTTTTTTTTATGTATTAAAAAGCAGAATACGTAATTTTAAGTTAAAAATTTAATGCAATAATTTAAATAATTTAATTAAAAATTAAATATCAAAGGCAAATATTAAATTTTTTTAAAGAGTATAAAATAAATTTTATAAAATTTTTTAAAATATAATTGGTGTTTGTGAGTAAAACTTAAATTGGAAACTATACAATAAACTTTTAGCTAAAATAAATACATTTAAATACAAAGTTAGCGTATACATTACTTTGGGTATAAAGTCCAATTATTTTCAAACTTATCTGAAAGATACCTTAGATCACATCGATATATTTCGAAATTATTAGTGTAGTATTTTATGTGCATTACATCAAGGGTTCTAAAGCAGAACTTCGTAAAATAGGAGAAAATTCATTTTCGAAATTTTTTTGGCTTAACCCTCGCGGTTATAAGGGATTATAACAAAATGCAAGTTTTTTACAAGAGTAAACTCCATTGTCAAAGAGCAACACGTATACAAAATTTGAAGTCATTAGGTTTTTATTTCCCGTTAAAACGATCCGTTAAAGGAAAATAGTTAGCCTAGTACACACATCGTACCCAAAAACCTATTTCTAGAAATTTTAATGATAATCGGCTGAGTAGTTTAGGAGTCTATAAACTACTAACAAACAATCAAACATTCGCTAAATTGACTATTCAGCAACATCGTTGTAACTAAAGCTCTTTATTGTTCCTTGAATATGGTATGGTAATGTTGTGGGATCCCAGGCATTTCAAATACATTCTGATAGAATAGAATCCGTGCAAAAAACAATTTCTCTTATTTTCTTTGAGAAATCAATATAATCCTAGATATTATTCAATTCTGCCTAGCTATCTCGTAAGATTTAATTCATTAAATATCTTAACTTTATCCTCACACAGGCAAATTCTTTCTTCCTGCTTTACTTTTGACGTCTTAAGAAAAAACATTGACGTTCAGTTTTTAGCAGATAATTTTAAAATAAACAACTAAATATTTAGTTGAAAAAACTCATAGAACTGAATATGGAAAAAATTAACCAATAATCAGATGTTGCATTAATTCATAAACACAGTCATCTTTTTTTCAACACAAATTTCCAGATACACTTTTAAACGTAAATTAAACTTAAAATTTCTTAATGATCTAAGACAATAATTTTAACCTTCAATATATTATATTACACTTCAAGTCACATTATTTGATAATTTTATAATTTAGTAATTTTTTTTTAACTATATAAATTGCATTTTAACTGTGTTTTTGTTATGTATGCATTTTCTACAATCAACAAACAAATAAATAAACTTTTGATTTTAATGTAATTAAAAATTTTTGCTATGTAATTTTTTTGTAATAACCTTGTTTGGGTTCAAAATAAAATAAAAATAAAATAAATCTCAACCATAAATACAGGATTTCGAATTCTATTAAATAACTGAAAATATACAACTCTCCTTAACTTTTTAGCTAAATTTCTTTGTCAACTTTGTTTAAAATTAGAAATAAGATAAGATTTCTAAAATTTTTGAATTTCAATCCTTTAATTTAAATCATATATTCCAATATAGAACTGTAGCTTAATTAATTAAGAATTCTTGTAATAAATTATTATAAAACAACTTTTCCAACTTTCTAACAGAATCTAATAAACAGAGGATTGACGCTCGAATTCATATCAAAACATCTTTGAACTGATATTTTTTTCCGAAACACTCCCACTAATATTTTTTCCAGAACACCCCAGATAAACACCATAGTTATTTGCAAAATAATCGATTTTTATAAAAATCTGTCAGCTGGAAAATTTTAAATTTAAAAGATTTAGCGCTTGACATTTAAATTTCAACTAGCCAAACCGTTTACATATTGTCGCTATCTAATTTAAATCTGTACTGTCCAGTACTGACTGAATTGTAGAAAATACTTCGATAAGAAAAAATCTAAGAGAGCGCTGCCTGCATAATAAAACTACAAAACAATGTCAAAAAATTAAAATTAAACAAAAGCAGAATTTTCTTTTAAGAAGCGTTTTTTCTATCAAAAGATTAATTTCAACATTAAATGTACTTCTTCAGCCCATTAATGAGTTAATCCATATTCTTCACAATTTTTTTTTTAATTTTATTTAATTCTAAATTTATAATTATTTTTAATTATAATTTAAAACACATTTCCTTTCTTTCTCGTTCATATTTTTAAATGGATTGCCAAGACAATATTCGAACCAATTTCGTTCTCAGACAATAAATTCTTATTCAAAACTAGCGATCCAGTGACTAGCGACAGCATGTAAATACCAGCACTGTCTTTAACAGTAACTCAATTTTCAATAAGAATATGAATTTTATATTCAAACCAAAGATTAAAAAAACAATATCAAGCATTGAAAGTTAATTCATAAAATTGATTTTGAATTTCTACCATTAATAATACATTTTAAAGATTTTCATTTAAGATTTCCATTTAAGATTTTCATTTTCACCTTTTACTTCCTTAAGAAATTAATTTTAATCTGCATTATAATTAATATCTTTTATATATTAGCTACCATTCTCCACTAAAGTGTGACATTGTTATTATTAATTAAAAATAAAACATAATATTTCTTGGCATCTGTATATTTTTGGCTTTAATTCAAAAAATAATTTAATAGAAATGCTTTTGAAGTACTTCTCGTTATTTCTTTAAGAATTGTTGAAAGTTTTTTCTCAAAAATTCTGATAGATAAAAAATATATATTTTCTAAATTTAATATTTTTTAATGTTTTCATATATTTTTTAGTTAATTTTTTAAAAGTTTTTGAAAAAAAATGTCAAAATAATGCAACCATTAAACTCTTTAAACTAAAGTTCATCATATTTTAAAATATACCAATATTTAAAAGCATGTGTGTACAGAAGATTAGTAATAATTAAGAGCGCAAATTTCTAAAAAATGGACATAAGGAAAATCTTGTCATTTAGAAATGTCAAATATACAAATTATTTATATATTAAAATTAAAATAAAATTCTGTGAAAATTTTTTGATCACTACTAAAATTGTCAATTATGTTATAAGGACATAAGGAAAATCTTGTCATTTAGAAATGTCAAATATACAAATTATTTAGTAAAGTTTTAACTATCTCATATTTGAGATCCCATAGTTCCGTCTTAGATGAATTTATGTTTTGCTATCCATGATTTAAATTTAAATTATTTATCTCAAACTGTTAATTTATTTATCTCAAAAAAGGCGTATTACGCGTATAAGGCATATGACTATTCAGAGGAACTTAATAAAATTAGATTGTAAAGTTTTCAAAAATGTGCTAACAAATTATAAGATTAAAAAATATAAACTTAATTTTTTTTTATTTAGTTCAAAATTATTTTAGTATTTTCGAAAAAATAAAATAATAATCATTTGAAACTAATTGATTTGAAATAGGTAAAACAATATTGACAAGATTTATTTTCAAATATTGATAATTAGAATTAATGATTATAGGAATTTTTAAATAAAATCCTTTTATGCTACCGCTTTTAATTTGTTTATTTTCGTATGTTTCAATTGTAAAATAATTGATATGTTATTGATATATTATTTTTATTTTAGAATAATTGATATTCTAATAAATTTCGTAAATTCAATTAAATTTAAATGAAATATTGCAAAAATAAAAGCTTAAGAAATATTAGTTATTTCACTTCTCGATTATAGGGTGACAGAAATTTATACGTTTCTCCCAAAATTTATTTGTCCACTTTTTTTCTTTCTAACAAGCCTTTCTAGACCATAACAGGTACATATTAGGTGAAGGAAAGGTACTGCACATATTATATTCTTATAATTAGGATTGATGAGATCCTGAGTTAAAAATCTTATAACATACAGAACATCGTAAAGTCAACCTATATATATAATTCTGTAAGTTATATCTTAAATTCAATTATATATTTTTAAACTATTTATTTATTTATTTATTTATTTATAAATAGTCCCTTACACCATACAATGTGATAATGGAGTGAAACATATGTTTGATTTTGAGATGTAGCATTTATTTTTATCGCATATATAAATTTAAATTAAAAGTCGGGAATTTGCCCACAGTAGTCCAATGTTACAAAACTTCTATACTATATATAAGTAAAATAGAAACTTAGAAAAGATAATAAATTTGATTAAGTATATTGATTAATTAAGATACTTATCAAAATAGTTTTAACATACAAATTTAAAAAGATCTAAAAGATGTAAGATAAATTGCACAATGGCCCTGGCAGCCGAGGACTTTAACAATATTGAGTAATGCAGTGTAATACATAATATTAAACTAAGCAGGTAAGATTAAGAGTTGCAGAGCAAATTTAAGTTAAAAATGGTTACCTAATATTAGTATTAAATATAATGAGAGTATAAAATATTTTATATAAAAAAACATATATATAACATACATTAACAGTAGCTAACTTAACTGACGGTAAGCAATGACAAAGAATATAGAAAATGTAGAACATGTTTAATTAATTTAGTAACAGAATACAATGAAGTAGTAGATATGATAATTTTTAGATGTAAATGTGGGATAATAATTATGTATGTAGTATAAATTAGTAATAAATTGAAATTCAAATGAAACACAACACTTTTTACTAATAAAATATAATTTATAAATTATTAATGGTAAATAACCATAGAACTATAAGGTTAGAAGAGAGGAAAGATCTTTAAAATAGTATATTAAAATAATATAAAAACATTTTCTATGAAATTAGATATTAGTTATAATGATGAATTTCATTGAACTAAACTTTTTTTTTGAAAGAAAACAAATCGCCCATTATTTGGAAACCATTTGAAATTAAAATTAAGTACTAAACAAAATAGTATACAAAAATAATTGTTAGCAAAAATGCATGGAATTATTTAAAACTATAAAAATATAGTTTAAATTAATTCCATTATTCAAAATAAATAATTTTTTTTTCATTAAAAACTTTACAATAATTCCTAATATATTTCTGTTATTTTAAAATACACATTTGAAACCTACACTTAACAAAACATTTTTCAATATAAAAAGTATTTGAAAAATGTTTAATAGCTTTATTACATATCAATTGATTTAAAACTTACTAAGTCTATCATACAAATGAAAGAAAGTCTAAATAAACATATATACATATGTTAAATATATTATTTTTTTAATTTTCAATTAAAAGTATTTTAATTGAATGCTAAAATATTCTATAGAACTTGCTCTTACTTAATCAATGAAATAACCTACATTACATAAAATAATTACATACAGATAATTATTTTCAAGAATATAATTTTAAATTAATTAATTGACATTGGAATTGCTTGCTTTTTTTTTAAAAATAAATACAAAAAACCGCTTAATTATTCCATTCCACTAGCAAGTTCAAGCTTACAGAATAAAATAAGTTTTGTTTGAAGCCCACGATTCTATAAAACCCAAACAGAGTGTATAATATTAATTAAGAACGCTTAGTTTATATATTATTGTTTTTTATTATTTAGAAAATTTATTTTAGAAATTTTATAATTTACAATTTTAGTATTTTATTATAAACTATTTATAATCATTCGTTATTCTATTTGTTTTAATTGCTCTGGAAGTAAATAATGATCAAATATTTTATATAAGATATATGTATATATTTTAAAATTTGTAATTTCCATAAAAAAACATTTTATATTTTTTATGCCAATTACAAATCAATATTTCAGAAAAGTTATAAATATATACATATATTTATTTACAATTTTATTTAATTCATACATACTATACATGTATAGTTAGGTTCAAGTTTAGCATATGTTACATATATTATGTATATCGTGACCTTGAAAATTATGTTTAAAATAAAAATTTTAATTTAAAAATAAAAATAAAAAAAGTAATATAAAGCCTTCGTCCTATTTTATTGAAATAAAACAGCCAAATTTATATACTGTATGTAGTAATGGACTAAATTTTAAAATTAAAATAAAATTCTGTGAAAATTTTTTGATCACTACTAAAATTGTCAATTATGTTATAATTTTGTAAAAATTAAACTTTTACAATAAGATAGATTGTAACTTGTCTTTTTATCTGTTCTACTGTTGGACATAATCTTAATGAATTCCACATTTAAAGCTTATATCGTTGTATGCTTTGGAGTAGCTATTGTGTTTTGTTGCCTTGAAAGGCTAATAACAGTTACTTTACTCTATATTAATTTTTTGAAATATGTTCAACTTTGATGGCTTAATAAAGCATTATCTGGTCATAATGTCTTTCGATCCGACGAACTTTAGAGCCTGATTTAATTAAATTAAAAAAAGTGTTCTAAGTCCAAATTTCATATGTTTATATACATATATGTTTATCTCATTTACATTTCAATACCATTTTCAGATATGCAATTGTTGATAGCGCAATGCAAAATTAAAACTGGAAAATAATTAGAGAGGCGATAGATAGAATGATAGATAATAAAATTTTTATATGTATGTTTTGGAATCTTTTAAAAATCTTGTTTTGATAAAAATTCGTACACATGTAGTCAAAAAATCTATTAAAGAAATTTTGCATTAAGCTTTTCCTGTAATAGCGGTTGATTCCGATTCTAAATTGGGGATTCAAAGTTTTTTTTTAAATTATTAACTTTAATACAGGTTCAAATTACATTTTTAAATTTTTTATCGTTATACAAGATAAATTGCTAAACTTTTGACTTTTAGATCAACAACTGTCACTTTGACACTTCATAATGCTTCATTTATTTTACTTTAAAGCAGAGATGTAACTGCTCTCATGACAGAAATGCTAAATTTTGATACAAATTTGTTCTAATAATGATAAAAACTCATTATAAATTCAAAATATTATAATTAAATTTTCTTTATAACTGTAATTTAATTATAATTAAAGAAATGTACGAATTTATTGGCAAAAGTGGAAATAACTGTATTTTATTACAATTTCAAAGCGATATTCATAAAAAATTTATTGATATTCCAAAATTAGAAACTCTGTTACTACAATATAATAAAAAAATTAGAATATAAACGTGCAAATTAATTTTCTAGATTCAAATTAAAACAATACATCATAATATTTGATTTAAATTTGGATAGTGTTAAACATTATTAGAAAATTATTAAAAATTCATAATTTATAAATTTTATAATTTGTATTCATAGTTTGTATAGAGTTTTAACTTTTGGTGAAATTTGGCTATTAAAACAATATAATTAATAGCAAAATAAGCTTATTAAGGAAAACAATACAATCTTGCATTAAACATAATATTATTGCGTTAGTCAACTGCAAAATATTTTAAGGTCAGTTACTAATAGTTTATGTAAATGGTCAATGATAAAATATTTTAAAATTACTAAAACAAATTCATATAAAGTACCTAATAAGATTTAATTATTTATTTTATAGCTCACAAGTATAAAGCGCCGATAATAAATATTTATACCAATTTTAAAAATACTTAAATTTCAAATCACGTCTTCTTGAACCTAATTTTAAATGTTAAAGTTAATTAGCTGTTCTATTATAAGCTAAACTATTTTTAAACAAAATTTATTTAAAATCTAAGCAAATAACTACTACTTTGTGTAATAATGTACTAAAATAAATAAATAATGTACTACTTTGAAATGTTAATTCTTTGTAAAATATGTTTACTCAATATATGAGAACAATTGCTTTATTAAAATAGGAAGCAAATACCGTAAACTGTGTCAACTCTGGGATGCCCAAGTCAACATAATACAAACAATAATTGGTATATTATTACACAGTCATTTGGCAGATATTCAAAAGTCTTTAACCAAACTTACCAAATTTTAAAGAAGTGTTTGCCATTAAACTTAATCACCTTAAGAAAATTGGTATTACAGTATTTATAGTAACTATGCAAGAATTTCGTCCATAACTAACCAATTTTCAAGAACTGGTTAACAAAAACTTAACTACTTTTGACAAAATTTTATGTGCACAACTTAATTAGGCTGTGAGTTATGCATGAAAGAAAAAGAAATTACCTGGAAGCTATTTGAACCTTTTGTTCCAAATAAATCAAAGTGTGCAAGGCATATTGTTAAGTTTATCCACGGCTTGATAGCACAGGAATTAGATAGAGTGCCGACCTTTCATTCGAAGTCCTCGGTTCGATTTTTGGTAAAAATGAAAAAACCTTTTATCTGGTTTCTAAAATCGATTTAGCTACCATTAGCTATTGCGTTCAAATTAATAGCATAATCAATAACTAAAATTATATATCTTAAATAAAAACTACAATAATATGACCGTATAAACAAATGATTTAATTTAATAATATAACTCACAGATACAGAATGTATTCCTTATAACCCAAAATAAAATTTTTACAAACAAATAGAATTTCATGTCATTTCAATTGTATGTGGAGTAATTTAAGACCAATTATAATAAAAAGAATATAATATGTCCAACCTGTTTCAACTTCTACCAATATATACCGTCCGGTTTGTCTATACCGGCTCAATAACCTAAGTTTTGAATAGTTTGCATTAAATTTCAGATATTTTATTAAATAAAGACTTATGCTCATAAATATAATAAAATTAGATGCATGGCCAGCTACTCGAACGTATTACTTCTTAAATTTTAAAAGTAAAGACTAAAGCTTTTAACAGTAAATTCATTCAATCACCTAGTACCATCACTCAGTACTATCGTAGACCCCTAACAAATAGACAGACAAGAATCAGATTTGATCAAAATTACCATCAATTTATATTATAATTAAAATAAAATTAAAAATATTGTAAATTTATCTGTTATTTGTTAAATTTTTTTTAATTATCCATGCATCCATAAAAAAAATAATACTAATTTCTTACAAATTCTAAATGGAAATGGTCCATTAAAAAAAAAATTTAATTACTCTCTTCAATAATTTCCCTTATTTTTACAACAAAATTTTATTTCAATACTGAAGAAAATTTCTATCAAAAAAAAAAATCAAATTTTTTTGTAAGTATAAACATAAAATTTCCGCCTTTGATATCTTAAGTATAATTATTCATTAATTGATAAGTTGACGCCTATAGGAAATTGAGTACCAAAACTGTGTACATATATAATATATATACACATTAAGGTGAGGTAATTTCCATCAAGATTAAAAATTTAAAGACTGAATAACTGTGAGGAAATTTTTCAACGTGAAATATAAAAAGTAAACAAAAGAATTGTAGGAAACAAATCAAAGGTGTTCAATGAAGCACTTCTATATATCTATTATATAAAATTTACATATTCATCTATACGTTATATGCTCTAATTTTATTGCGCAAACAAATAAATTATTTGTTAAAATTTGTTGCTTGCTATTTTTTTTTTTTATTTTTTTTTTCTTATTTTGTTTTTTTATGCTTTTAAATGTTAATTTATTAAATCTGTTATATTACGAATATGTACTAAATATCTGTGTACTAGCCAAAAGAAATTTTCTTACTCTTTCTTTTGTTTTCTCTCTTTTTGTATACAAATCATAAAAAAAAAAAACTTTTTAAAAAAAAAAAGTTTAAGAAAAAATCATTGTTATATATTTATATATGTGACCATTTTTATTGAGAAATACAATTTTTTTAATATTTTTCAATAATAGAAATTTTCATGAGTGAAATGTGCCTGACGTTAAGTTTATAATGTTATTAAAAAAAAAAAACGTAGAAAAAAATCCAAGATGGATTGTATAAGCTTTTCTTCATGCATAATGTGGTTTGCATTGTAAAGCCTCAATATTTTATATATAAGATGGTGAGTTCAAAAGTTTTCACAAATTACAAGTATTTCTTTAAACTTAATTATGCAGACTAAGGTAATTCCTTGAAGAAATATAATAAATTATAATGTAATGGTTTTTATTGGAAGCATGTCTGCGAAGCCGTTCTTTATTTTGGCAAAAAAAATCATGCACACAAAATTTCATTAAAATCGCCAATAGTTTATGTACCAAACTTAAACTCATTTCCACAATTGGAACTCGAGATTTCTCGAAAAGTGTGGTGCTTTTGTAAGGGAGGTTTCCGATCCCGTGATCCAATTTGGCGGACTTAACGGTGTACCAATATATAAAAAATTTAAAATATTTTGTTGCAGTAAATTGGACAAAAATTATTCTCTAATTTTCATTTATTCAGCAACTAAAACAAAGATTCGTAACTAAATAATAATAATGTTTATAAATTTACTCTTTCTTGGCACAGATAATAAATAAACAAAATTTATATATATGTCTAAAACATTACGAAATAAGCTAGTTATATTTTATTTTCATTTTCGAAATTTCTTATAAGAACTCAAATTTGAGTGGACTCAAATATTGTGTTGACTCAAATTTTGAGTTGAGGGATGATGAAATTGCAACTCAAGTCCAAATCAACTCAAATTAAAGAATTTTTTTTATTATACTTCTTTGGCTCTGCTAAAAATTTTAGTCGTCTCTAATTATGAGTTCGCTTGAGTCCACTCAAACTGTGAGTGCATGACATTAACTCAAATTATGAGCGGAATCTAAATTTGAGTTGAATCAAAAAGAAAAAAGAAAATCAGCGGTAAATTATGCAACGCATTTTGTTTTAATCGGTGTTTTTTAAGATACAACATCATAAGAAATTCACATGAACTTTACAGATTTTTAGAAAGCAGTGTTTCTGAAAGTTTTCTTAATTAAAAATATAATTAGTTTTCATTGCATAACGTATAATGAGTTTTTTTTTCATTCCAACAGATTTCAAAACTCTTTGTTAACCACAAGATATATTTATTAACCACAAGATATATTTATTGCATAAACTGTCAAATATATTTTCATACTGTTTCAACCCTGCCGCTTTTTAATAAACAAATTACAAAACCATAAAAATCTTAGAAGTGTAATATTTTTTAAAATAGAATTCAAAATGATCCTACAATCAGCTGATATAAACACTTTTCTTCTCATTATATTTTTTGTTAATTTTTCTTTTTAATTTTCTTTTAAATTTTTTTTTTTTTTGTTTTAAGATTTGTTTATTCCGGCAATTATTTCAGTTCTAATTCGATATTTCATATGAAAAGGCGCGACGCGACATATTAAATACTATTTTGCTCTAAAGTTATGTAAAATTAAAAAAAAAAGAAAAAAAAATTAAACGAAGTTTTGTTTTTTTCGTTTTTATGATTTTTTTGTGATAATTATTATCATTACCGTTATAATTCGAATATTTTAAAATTCTAAAATAAATTGGAAAAAAAAAAGAAAAATAATAGATAAATATACAAAAACTAAATTAATTAAATAACAAAATACATATAGTATTAAAAAAATTAAATTATAAAAATAGGTATAGAAAAAAAAAAATGATTTTGCAATTTAATTTAAAATTTTGTGATATAATAAACAAAAACAAAAACAACAAATTTCAAAAAATAATAAAATAAAAAAAAAAATTTTTTAAAAATTAAAACAAATGTGTGATGTCAAATTGGAAAATTCTCAAAAAAAAAAAATATTGACGTTATTTATTTAAGCCCATCCATACGAAAATCATCAAACTGACCATAAAACAGTGTTTAGGGATTATAAAAATATGTTTTTAAAATTTGAAAAATTTTTAAAAAATATAAATGAAATTTTATTGATATTATATTTTAATACAATATTGTTCTACAAAACTACAAAAGCGTTTTTAATTTTTTTAGAATTTACATGAATTTTAAACTGGACTCTAAATAATATTTATTTAAAATTCAATTTATAATAAACCATTTTTATTTTAATTGAAGAGGTTTTTACTTTAAGTGAAGGCACTTTTATTTTAATTACAAATCTCTTTATTTTAAGAATGAAGAGGTTTTATTTTTACATGAGTTTAAGATTTTTTAAAAGAAGTTTTACTTAATGTTGAGCTTTTTATTTTAAGCGAATACATTTTTACTTTAAGTGAAGACCTTTTCACTCTAACTGAAGATATTTTTACTTTAAGTTAGGATTCTTTAATTAAACTAAAGACGGTTTTTACTTTAACTGAACTTTTTTTACGTTTAGTGAATACTTTTTTAATTTAAGTAAAAACATTTTTATTCTAATTGACACTTTTTATTTTAAATACAAACATTTTTAACCTTAAGTGTAGAATTTTAATTTTAGTTCAATAATTAATACCTTTTAAAGCATTTAAAAATGGAGATCATAAAAACTGGACTCTTAAACAAGGGAATAGTATTTTATTGTAATTATCTTAATTATTGAATATTTAAAATATTGTCTTCAATTAAATTGAAGTGAAAAAGTGTTCAAGTAAAACTGAAACTAATTTCACTTAAATTGAAAAAGCCTTGAAGGAAAGTAAAAATGCAGCTTTTGAATTATTTTTAAATTAGGATTTAAATAAAAATTTACATTTTTCCCAACAAATTTCAAATTAATTTTCACTTAATGACGGAAATCTATACTATTCTCATTTCTATCCCAATATGTTGCAGTGATACCGAACTGAGTTGATTATGATAACAGAAATATTATTTTTTATATAGTTATTATATAAAAATTTATACTTATTATATTTTCTTTATTATATAATTATATTAGAAAATAGAAAATTATTATAAAAATACGTTTAAAAAAAAAAAATTTAGTTAATTAAATATATGCACTAGGGCATTATATTAAAAATAAATATTTACATATTAATTACTTAATTGGTTGAATGAAATTATAAAAAACAAATATTTTCAAAAAACTAAAAAAACTTTTTAAATATTTTTGAATTTTTATAAATTTATTTAAATTTCTTGAATAATATTTGGATAGTTTCTCTTTAAATATTTGGTAAAATATTCTATCTTTAGATAAAAAATTTTTATAACCAAGATTCCTTTAGGCTGTTTAATTATAATTAGAAATGTATTTACATATTAAATATTTTAATTAATATTCTTAAAAAAAAAATATAAATATTACAAATATTTATAAATATATGAAATTTTCCAAATATGTAGGTATATATGGTTTTATTTCATCAAGATAACTATTCTATAATAATATTTTAATTTTAATCAACTTGTAAGATTTAATTTAGTAAAAATTTGCTCCAATTTAGATAAAAAATCTAAGAAGTCTTTTTAATTTTTATCAAATTAAATCTAACATTTATACTGACCAGTTAAACGCAAACGTACATTAATTTTGGACAATACTGTATATTATACAATATAATTCTTAAATAAGATTTTAATCAGAAAATTAAAAATAAAATAAGTTTATCATGTTGATAATAATAACCATTTAATAATAAATAAAATTTAAATATATATATATATATACATATATATATATAAATATATAATTTTTATAAAATAGAAATATATTATAACATTTAATTTGAACACTGTCTGAAACATTATTTAAATCAAAATAATTAATTGTTTTATTAGCCACAAATCATCATAAAATTAATTTTTGAAGGAAATTTGTCAAATTTTTTACATTTTTTTTTATTAATTAAAGTTCAGAATGAAAATATTTCTGTGTATTTCAAGTATTTGTATATAATATTATTTTATACTCTGAATTAAAAAAACAAATTGTGGTATCTACGGTATTTACAAATTCAAAATACCGTAGATACCACAGATAGGAGAAAAGGACTAGGCATACATATATTATAACTGTTATAATCAGAATTCATCGTTTTTCTAATTATATTTGATTGGTTTCCATATACAATTATAGTATGAGATAGTATTCTGCCTAAATCTGTAGACAGATCTTGTTCATAGATCCAGTTCTATTTGTTAAATATTGTAATAATTTTGTATTTCAGCTATATTATATTTTGGCATATAGAAAAGTTGTATTATTCAATTAAATTATTTGTTTATATTTTGTATTAATTTAAACTCAATGGCGAATGGCAGTTATAAAATATTATATAAAATATTTGCATTCATACCAGTAAACACTGTGCCACCCAAATCTTAACAATACAAAATTCAAAATAAAGAAATTTCAATGTTCGATTGCATCAGAATATTTTTCTGAATGACAAATTGAAACGCGATGAAACGAAACATATGTCATTGGAACAATTTTTGTTTCATTATGGAAAATTATTGATCAACATTTCAGGAAAATGTCAATTATCAATCCTCCAAATCATAAAATTAATTTCTTTTTTTAAATACTTCAGTTTAAATTAAAAAAATAATTCTTAGCTGAATTACTAATTGCAAAAATATTCAATAAAAAGTCTGAATTATGGCAATTATAATAATGAAACAGTTTAACAATTTTTCTTTTTTAAAAAATTACTCCCATTTAAAATTAATACGAAATTAAAGAAAAATTAAATAAAAATTACAATATACACTTAAAGCTTTAATATAATTTTTACTACTAGAGTTAATAAAATTAAATCTAAAAACTGTTTTTCTATAGAAATCTATGATGAATAACATCACAAAGTCAAAGTTCCTTGAAATCTAAGTTCAAAGTTATTCACACTTTAAAATTTATTTATAATGCTTTTAAATTTAAATCATTTTTTTTTTATATCAAATATATAACAGTAAACACTTTGTTTATCGTTTCCTTTTATAAACAAGTAAACGTCCTTCCAACTAAAATGTCCTTCCGACCATAGTTTGGTTTAAAAAAAAAAAATTTTGAATTAATTAAGAAAAAAATTTTTTTTTCACCTGACAATCTTTCTTTTTCATATTATTTGTGTTAAAGTTTAAAAAAATATTTAAAATATAATTTTTAAACACCTGTTCAGGTACAGTAAAATGCAAATTAAAATAAAAATACAAAAAAAAAAAAAAAACATGAAAAAAATGAAAAGTTAAAAAAAAAAAAATTTCATTGCTATCAACGCCTTTTTATACTTCATTGAGAAAAAAAAGTTTCATTGCATACATCAGTCGACATCTTTTGAAAAATTTATTTTTAAAAAATAAGTTCAAAAACAAATAAGTTTTTTTTTTTTTTTTAAATAATATTTTCAACCTTATTTAAAATAGAATATAGAAAAAATAAATGGAGAAAAACTATATTTATCAAAATAACTATGGGGTAGTTAAAGAAAATGATTAATTTCTAATTGGATAAAGTATGGGGATATTATTTTAAAAATGTAAAATGAATAAACTTTTTAATTAAACAACTGATGCTACTGCTAATAACTGTAATAATAGGTAATTACTCTTTTGTTGTTATATAACTAAACAGCTGAGTTGCACTGTTGTTAGAATGCTTAACTTTCTTTTGAAAGTCCCGGGATCGATTCCTGGTAAACTTAAAACTCTTTTCGGACCCGACCCAGTTATCACTCACCTTTGCCATCAAACAAATAATTAAAAATTATATATCTTTAACAAAAAATTCATTAATATAACAATACAAATAAATTTATTTAATTATACAACTCACAGATACAGAAATACCTTATAATTTAATCATAACATTATAACAACATATATAACAAATGGATTTGCATTTATTGTACATCTGAGATGTTATAAGGCTTAGTACTACCTCAAGTTTTAATTATACGGAACTCATTAAGATCAATTCTAATAATAAGAATATAATATATACCCCTTGTTCCAAGATGTACCTATGGTATGAACAGGCATATGAGCCTCAAAATTGAATAGTTAACTCTTAAAAAAAAAGTTGAACTAGCTATCACTCTTTTTTTTCCATAATAACGTAAAATCAAATATTTTATGCCATTTGAAATTTGATTGCTTTAAAAATATGGAAAAAAATAAATTATACACAAAAACATGGAAATTAAATGTGAATGTATTTTGCATTTACTTCATATTTATTTAAAAACTTTCAATAGGAAAAGTTTTAACGGTTCTTTTAATTTGATTAAAAATACATTATAATACATTATTTAAAATATATTTTAATTTTTTTCTACTAACATTGTATAGTGTTACGAAAAATAGTTTTTAATCGTATAACATGATGGTAAATATAATTATTTGCCTTGTTATTTAAAAAGAAAATAAAAACTATTTAATAAAACAATATTTTAACCCCTATACATCTAATTTAGATACAGGGATATACGTATAGTACAGTGTTCGGACCCAACGAAAGAAAGCAAACTAGATATGGAAAAGTACATATAATTTAGATCAGCGTCACCTTTTTAGTCGATTAAGAGGTGTCCGTCCGATACCTCAAAACATAATTACGCTATCTTGATGAAATTTATACTGTAGGTTACTAATGACGAAAGAAAGGCGGAAGATCGAGTAAAGGCTTAATGTAAACGTGTCAAAGTAGTTCCGTAATGGTTTTCTTAATGCTCCTGAAAACTGAGATGAATTGAAGTGAGGATTCGTGTAACTGTCACGCGCTTCTAGAAAATAAAAAATGATATATCCTAAATTACACAGTTACATATGTATTACATGGCTAATTAAATCTTTTATGTATTTATTTTATATTAAATGCGTATATAAAATAACCTATACATTTAAATTTAAATAGAATTTTCTAAGTGTTACGTTTTAATCACTAATTAATAATCGATGAAAATCCTGGTGTATTTGGCTTTTTTTTTAATTTTAATTATTTACAACCTTATGGGACTTCAGAATGAATTTGTTCTACAAAATTAATTTTTGAAGTTTCCTTTCATAGTGTAGAAGTTTTGTAAAAATCCAGAAAAAAAAATGTACAGAGTAAAACTAATAATCTATAATTTTAGTCCCAGTTTACATCGCTTTCCAGCGTCTGATAACAAAAAATATTAGGTCTCTATAAAAAAAAATATAATGTTTACAAACATTTTGCTCATAAACACTTAATATTAATCAATAAACTTACTCAACATAAGAATGTTTCAAAATCATAGCATGTACTATATTATGTTTTGTGTTCTACAATTAAACAAATATCAAAATGTAAACAACAATTTACACTTATGTAACTCATTTAATACAAACGTGTAATTATATAAATAAACATCAGTTCTTTAAATATAATCTGTGATGCGTTGTGTTTTATATACATTCAGTACAAAGTATTATGCATACAGGGTCAGCTGTTTGAATTTCTGGCAAAAGAAACAAAAAAGTTTAATTTCCACCACTATAACAGTTTAGAACGATGACGTCACGCTGATATTTTCTGACAGCGACATGATTTCTATTTGTATAATGCATTATTTATTTATTTATTCCAATGTTATTTATAATTCCTTTGTCGATGTTATTTATAAATAATGCATTATATATTCAACAACGTGTAATATAGAGTATAATTCTAATTAAAAAACCTTACGTTCGACGTTATTTCAAAAAAAAACACGGTTACAACTACATTAACACTATTTGACCATTTTATTAAATGCACGTTGCTTTCATATTCAAAGAATCGTCGCCTTGATAAGGTGACGACGTTTTGTACCGTAATATATCGATAACATGAGAAAATATATTTTGCAGTCCTAGCATGTTAGCGTCACGTATTATTGTAATGAGAATCTACCACAAACGTATCTTACCCTTTTAAGAAAAAACAACATATTATATTAAATATTTAACTGTCACATCTAATAACAATCTATTTTGATATCAATAAACGCAAGCGATAAAAATCGTGCTTAAATTGTATATTATTATTACAAGTTTTTGCGGTTATTTATTCAGTGAAAAACAAATTACATCATTAAATACGTATAATATTTAAAAGATTATGTAATTTATATTCAATTCTTTATTTATTTTTAATGAGCCAATTATTACCAGACAAACAGTTGCCCTTATTTTCAGCTTTAAAAATCTTTCTGATATTGTATATTTAAATATTACAGAAATATTATATATATATGTTTATTGAAAAATAATTCAAATTTAATACAAGAATTTCGAAATGAATGAAACACTTTAGTCTGAACCATTAGATTTCTATTTTAAAACCACATAAAATTTGTTGTAACATCAATTACTTTTATTACTTATACTTGTAGGTTTTCCTTAAGCAATTTTATTTTATCAATATAAGTATATTGTTTTTTTTAGAAAAGATATTAAAAATCGAAAGTGTAATCAAATATAATATTTTAATATACATATATATATAAACATATTTCTTTTGTCATTTAAAATAAATATCAAATTTAAATAAAAAATAAGGTTTTGATTATATAGGCTAGACATAATTATTATGCATTATTAAATTTTAAATATTATTATAATTTTCCATTTTATGTTTTTAAAGTTTTTCATTTATTTTAAAATAATTAAAATAAGATTATTCGATAACATTTTAATCTCCATTAAAAAATATATATAAAAATTTTTTTATCTGAATCAATTTATGATATTTTTAACCCTTTGAAACAAATTAAAATACTATAAAATCACTTTATAAAAATATTTAAATATAAACATTAAAATAAAAAATAAAATAGTAATCATAAAAAGGGCATCAATTTACAAGTACTCTTATCTTAAAGTCCCAAAAATACTTTTGATTTTATTGAGTATTTTTTTAACTATGCTGGAACACTAACTTGAAAAATAGACCTTATTTGATATTTAATTTTTTTTAAAGAGATTTGACTTTTTGCAGCATCAATATAAAGAAGTAATTATTTTTTACACTAATTCTTGAAAGAGCACAAGACTTCCCTCAGCTATATGCCACAGTGTTATGATTTCTGCCCCAAATTTAGCCCGGAACCCAATTTCCTTTCCGCCTTATCTGTTCTACAATAATTTCGACTTGTACAAATTTCGAAGTGGTTCTTATCTGCCGTATTCATGATTTATTACTAACGGACTAAAATTGTTATCATTCTGTCTATCGGCTGGGTGACACAGTGGTTAAAGTGCCGACCTTTCATGCGAAAGGCCCGGATTCGATTCGAAAAAAACTTTTGTCTGGTTCTCGACTCGATTCAGCTACCATTAATTAATTAATTAATTAATTAAATTAATAATAACCAAAATAATTAAATTGATAATATTAATAATTTAATTGAATAATATAATCCACAGATATAGAATACCATACAATTCAAATACAAAATTATTACAATATAAACAAAATAGAACTCTATTTATTGAAAATCTAAGACAATTCTACATGTTATAAGGCGTAGTACTATCTCTTGTGCAGACTTTTTTTTTTGTATTTTGTTTTTTTACTCCTCTTGGAAGAATGGGACTTCCACTTGACACCTCCATCTCAAGCGATTCTGCGCTGATATTTTAATGTCATCCAAGGAGATATTGGATTTAGCCATTTCTTGATAAATTGTCCTGCACAATCTGATGTTGGGACGGCCGCGTTTTCTAGCCTCTTGAGGGTTCCAATCTAATGCCATACGGGTTATATTTTCACTAGGCTTTCTAAGCGTGTAGCCTATCCATCTCCATTTCCTACGTCTGATTTGTTTGGCTATGGGTTCTTCGTCTGTTAGTATCCAGAGGTCTTCGTTAGATATTGTGTTCGGCCAGAATATGCGGCATATTACCTAAGACACTTATTTACGAAAACCTCGACTTGTGAGTTAGGCTGCTGCTTACTAGCCAGGTTTCGCTGCCATATGTCAGGACTGTTTTCACACATGCCCGAAATATTCTTCGGACTTAGTTTCATTAATTTTGATTTTCCACATGTTTGTACCATTGAATAATTTTCTCCGATGTACTTTGTAACTTTCTTGTGGACTCGTCAATATTTGATCCTACTGGTAATTTGACTGAAAAAAATTAAAACAATCAATTAATAATATTGAACAGATGACTTTCATCGTGATATGTCATAAAGCCATATGACATTATTCTCAACAGTATACTCTGAAAAACAGTAAACTCTGGAATTCAATGTTAAAATCTCTTCTAATTCAGAATTTCTTAATTACATTATGCGTGGAAGTATTCTGGTAAAATGGAAAAACCATCATTTTATTCTCGTAAGAAACATCAATTTAATGCAAAACTAATTTGTAAATTCAATAATAATTCTATTCTCTACAAAACCGATTTCATATATATACTGTTGCATTCCATAGTAATCTGTAACTTATAAATAAATTACATCTATCTGTCTGTTGACTTCATATTGCTAATAAAAAAAATCTATTCCACTTAACCTATTAATCTGTTGAATTAGTTTAAACAATTTTCCCAAGAAAAGTGATGAGTATCTAGCATACAAAGAGAAATTATTAGAAAATTTTTTATAATTAAAATTAAAAAGAACACTATGATAAAATCTTAAATATCTAGATTTCGTAATTAAATTTAAGGTGAACAAACTATAAATTATTACAGTAATTTCATTCCAGAAAATTCAAATGAAATTAAGAAAATTTCTTTTGAAATCAAATTATGAATCATTTAAAGAAATTTTTTTTTGTACAATTTTCCATCAAAATGAAAATTATTTTTTTTACAAATTTTCATCAAAATGAAAATTTTTTGATAAGATTTTCACACATGATTAAATCGTATTCCAAAAAAAATAAAAAACATTGTCACTTATAAGAATGATCTACTTATTTATTTTTTATTAATAGAATTTCCATTCATAACTTATAAATTCTCATGAAAAGTTTTTTTTTTTTGGAAAAATAATTAAATTTTTTTTTTTGAAATCAAAACAAAATTTGAAGTAATAAATTCTTATTAAACAAAAAAAAATTAAAAAAAACACATATATTAATTTTTTTAAAAAAAATTTTCAATGTTTTTTTTTTACTTACTTTTTTTATCATTAGTGTTAACAAATCACGTCATCTAGTGGTGAATTTCAAATATAAACAAAATAAAACATTTTATACACCTTCGCATTTTCAACATAAATTTTTATTTTTAAAAAATATTTTTCTTTGACATTTATAAATTACTCTCCAGTATCTATTTTATGTAGTTTCATGTTTTTTCTTGATTCATTTCATATTATTAGATACGACACACATCCCGCGCCTTTCTTCTGACTAAGAATATTTAAAAAAAAAATTATGTTAATTAGTTCATCATTTTTTTGTAATATTCATAAAGTAATTTAAAATGCATGTTTTAGTACTTTTTAAACAAATTCTAATCTCTAATAATTCAATCACATTATAGTTATGAATTAAAAAATATACATGTAAAATGTATATATATATATATGTATTAATATAAAATTGTTTTCCTCAATCGTATATGTATATCAAATAAAAATGATTTATTTGATCAATTTGATGACTTTTATATAGGTTAAAACTCTTGTATCATAATTATCGTTAATGTTTCATATAAAAAAATTTTATTAAATTTATATACTTACTTTATAAAATACATAAAAACTAATTTTTATAACGTTTAAGCAATTGTCAAAAATAAATTTTTAGTTTTAAGTATGATACGCTGTCACTCCACGTTTATCAAAGAGATTTAATCAAACGCATGTGTTTATCATAACTTGACTTTGGTTCAATAATTTGTTAAATTTCTAAAACGCTTCTTAGTTTTTAGCAATTTGCAAAAAAAAAGTTGGAATTTATTTAATAATCAAATTTATAATACAGGGTGGCGCAAAACGACCGATATGGTTTGAATGTTTAATAACTTTTTTATTTAAGGTTAATTATTATTATTAGTTTTTTGTTATACAGTATATTAATGGGGAATATTTTTAGTTTAAGTATGAAAAATTATATACCGCAAATGGTGCCAATTATCGGCTTCACAGATTCATGCTGTTTCCAGTACATTTTCATAACTTTTCGTAATTTTTCATCGCTGTTCTGTACTGTTCCATTTCCAATTCCCCAAGTTTTCTTCACAAAATTCTGAAATAAAAATAAAAAATATAAATAAATTTAAAAAGTTATTAAACATTCAAACCAAATCGGTCGTTTTGCGCCACCCTGTATAACATGTAGAAACGTCTTAGTTTTTTTATATTTTTCATAACTTTTCGTAATTGTTAATCGCTGTTCTGTTGTGTACCATTCCCAATTCCCCAAGTTTTCTTCACAAAATTCTGAAATAAAAATAAAAAATATAAATAAATTTAGAAAGTTATTCAAAATTCAAACCATATCGGTTGTTTTGCGCCACCCTTTATAAGACAGATGATGTAAGATGTTGGTGAAATTTTGCCAGCATGTTAAAAAATACTTATTCATAAAATACTCCTCACACTAAATTATGGTGGCAATTCTTATATCTATATTCTTATATCACAAGTCTGAATAGCCTTTGCAATTGTATATGAGTGTTACAAGATACATTTTTTAATTAAGAAACATTCTAAACGTAAATAAGTTTAATTATTCGTTTGTATATTTTAAACAATTCTATTTAATTATTTAAATACTTTAAAAATACAATTTTAATAAAATTTCTGAGGCAATAAAAGCTCTAATAATATTCATTGGTATAAATAATTGCTTTACGCCCCTGGAAAATGCAAAATTTTTTAATACTTTCAAAATTGACAACTGATTTTTTTTTTAAATCAAAATTTATGCTGAAATTGAAATCAAATCAAAGAGTGTGTTGGAATTTGGAATTGTTAATATGAATATAGACTCTAAGCTTATGCAAATATTGAAAGAGTTGAAATGAAATCTGAAATATTGCAATACCGTCTAAGTAAACGTCTTAAACTGAAGTTTATAGTTTATAGTTAAACTGAAGTTTATGACGTTTACTTAGATAGTTAAACTGAAAACTAACTAATAAACGTCAAAGTCTAGTAAAATGAAGTAAACTTAATTTTAAAGATTTTAATAACACTTTGTATAATTAACAAGGTTGAACAAGCAATTCTAATTTATTCAAAATAAATTTAGTTTATTTTAAAAAAAAATAATATTTAATTTTATGTTGTCCAGAAAGAATTTGCTAATAATTCTTAAATTGATATCTATCAAATTTAATAAATTTACTTTTGAATACATAAAATATTTATATATTTTTTTTCTATATATTTTACATTCTATTTATAATTGGAATTTCTACAATTGATTAAATAAAATTATAAAAGCAATAAATAACAATAATATTTGTATACTCTTTTTGACAATATATTTTATAATTAATTGAAAATTGGAAATTTTATGAAATAAATTCTATAATTAACCTAATTAAAATCTTTTTAATAAAAATTTAATCACCAAATAAATTTTTAATTAATTAAAATTATGGCTTTAAAATTAAATTATTTTTGGCAATATATTTATATATGTATTGATAAATATTATATGCAAATATAAATATTTTTATATATTAGATTAAAAATCCAATTACATTTAATATAAAATATTTTTTAATAAAAATATTAAATAAATATTAATAAAGATAGTTTCTATAATTTAATCAATTTTTAAATAGTATTTAAAATATTTCAATAAAAAAATACAGAAACATAGTTCGATCTGTCATAATTTAATTCAGGAAGCGTATTATACTGTCTAATATGTACTAACTTTTTACACCTGTCACTGTTGGATCAATTTAAGCTTTGATTTATAAATTGAAAAATAATTGGTATTATGAATTAATTTTATTATCATAAGATACAAAAAAAAGATTTGGGAAGCCAACAAATTTATATATTTTATTATACGAAGCGTATAACTGTAATTTACCTACATATTTAAACAAAACTCCATTTGAAATAGGTGCTGCTATACCCAAATTAGGGCTAAACAAATTATTGAAATTCTGATTTTTAATACAACTCTTAAACCTTTATTTTTTAAATCTTTAATCTTAAACATTCATTAAAATAATAACATAAACAAATATTTTAATTGTAAAATATAACTCACAGATACGGAAACCATTAAATTAATACAATATATAATAAAAGAACTGTATCTATTGGCAACTATAAAAACATTATATAGGTAATGTGAATAACTCAGTTGAGAAGACTATAACAAAAATGTCTAAACTCTGAATATTTAAGTAGTAAGTATTTAATGTAAATATAAATGATATTTGATAGAATAAATTGAAATGAATTGAATTGAAAAGTGCAATACGGCTTAGTACTATTTCATGGAGAATTTGAACATTAAATGTTCATATACCTATAGTTAACAAGGGCTAATTGAACAATTAGAATATAAAATTAAAACAAAAATTATCATCATATGACCATCAGCTTGCGGTGAGCTTGAACCTTTTCTATCAATTTCTTCCATATATTTCGATCTTAATTGGATCACCACATCTATATCCGATAATTGAAGCGAATATTTTTCCATTTTCAAAATAAAAATATTCTTATTACTTCTGATCTGTATATTTAGAAGCATTTTCTTTTCTATTTTTATTTTTTATAAAACTTTAAGAAATTTAATTCTATTAAAGAAACTAAAACGAATACAATAATAGGTATTCATTTAAAATTAGTATCATATAATATGATATATTATTTATTAATTATTTTTAAATAGGTTAGATTGAAATCTTGTTAATTGTATAATATGTATTATATGTTAAATATAATTATTATTGAAACTACGAATAAGAATTAATTAATTAAAAGATATCAATTTTTTTTAAATTATAATTTGTACTTATATAACCAAGAGATTATTCGAATATGTATATTTAGATACATATAGATAGTATATAATATAGTACTCTTATATGAATAAAATATGACAATAAATATGATTGTCACTTTACATAAATCTATCAAATATGCATATAGTATATATTTATTATTTGTGAAACTGATCTTTATACTCGAATTAACATAATAATTATGGCACCGCTTTTATTTTTCTTTAATTTAATTATTTTATTAATATGCTAATTATAAATTTTGTTAAAATAATATTCAGAATAAAATTATCCAGTATTCAATCTTTTTAGAGTCTACTTGTGAAATAAAAGATGAAAGCACTGTTGTGCATGTGGTTTCAAAAGAATTAGCTTTTAAACTCGATTTAAGCAGTAAAAAAAATGAAATAAAAAAAAAGATTTTTTTCAATATATACTTTTACTAAAGTAGTACTAGCCCCCTAAAATGTAGAAAATAAAAAATTGAAGGTAGATCTTGGGAAGTTTTTACTGTTTTAACATAAAAGTAAAGTGATGGTATAAGAAACAGTTCTTTTAATGTTTGAAAACTTTTAAGCTTATAATATGAAAATTTTCATTAACCAAAAATTTATGGTAGATCTTTTGAATTTAAAAGTGTTTTAGTGTAAAAGTAAATTGCTGAAATGGGAGACAGTTCTTCCTTCAGTTAGTCTTAATCCAGCAATTTACTTTTATATTAAAACACTTTTAAATGCAAAATTTTTACCTTTTAAGGAGGATCGAGATCTATTTACACTCGAAGCCACTACGCTAACGACTGAACCAAACAATTCTTATAAATTTATGCTCACATTTCTAATATAAATATATCACTAACTTACAGAATGAAAAATAAACCCATAGACACAGGCAAGTTCATATAAAAGTATATAATAATGTTAAAAATTTTGAGTAAGTATTATTAGAACTAGATTAGAATTTGACTGTTTCAATAAGTGCAATAAACTTATTTAATAAGAAGTATCGATTTTTGAGTAAAATTTAATAGTTCTTGAACATTTTATTCTGTCCGGAGCAAAGGCACTTAATTTGTAAATTTTGTTCTGATTTGATTAAAAATATCTAGTTCCCAATTCTGTAGTTGACACGAAAAAAGACATATTTGAGGGCTATTGGTTAGGGTAGGTTCATAAGTCAAAATTTTTCAATTTTTCTTGTTGTATTTAGGTTCAACATGGTCCTACTAAAGAACCAGTGATTACTTTTTTTTTCATTATGCCGGTCCGGCTAATGGGTCCCCAGAATGAGGAATTTTTTATATTTTGGTTTAAAAAAAAAAATGTTAAAGCGTAAGTTATTTTTAAGTTAAAGCGTTGTTATTTTGATTTTTGTGATTTGTCCCGAATAGATCGTTTCAAAATGGTTCAAAACTTTTGTGTACATATTTCTTTTAAATTTCAAGGAGCCACAGTAAGATTATCTTCATCAAGTACTCGTATAGTTGCAGTCTAATTTATTTGAAGTTTAACTTAACCACATTTTATTGAGATAACTGCTAATTTACGTTAGACTTACAAAAATATTAAATATTATATATAGTCGATTCAAAATCTATAAATATGATTAGATTCAGAGGAGTTAAAAAATATTACACGATTATAATACTTTTTTTGAATATAAGAAAGTGGAAACGCTAGAAAATAAAAGATAATATTTCAAAAAAAAAAGTGTTTGTAATAAGTTTAACACTATAAAAAAAAGCAGCATGAACATATAATACTCCTATTATTAGTAATTACTTATATTTATATTAACTAACTAATTGGAATATTATTATCTAGTTATAGTATATAATTCAAATTTAAAAAACTAAAATTTGTTTATTCCATTCGAATTATCGTTTTTCTATATGAAAAAAAATTAATAAAAATAGAAAAATGATTTACAACCCATAGTGTTTAAAATTAAATTTAGTTTTACAAAAGAGTTTAAAATAAAATTAATGTTAAACACCCAAATCTAGTAGGTTTTTTTATTGTTTTAAAAAATTTTTGGATAATTTGTATTTAATTTTTTCTGAATATAAATAGCCTTATTATGGTTTAACACATAAAAGATTTATTGTATATTAATTCATCAAGTTATATTAATATTTCTTCAACAGTGTTATTATGACTAGTTATAAGTTATACTATTTCTTTAAAATTTACCGAAAGTTTGAAATTTTATGGAAAAATAAAATCAAATGATAAGATTCGGTATAAATGTTTTGGTTTATTGCTTTTTAAACTCCAAAGTTTTAAATCTTATTTATCTATCGATTTTATGTAGAGCTGTAGTAGCTGCCCTACAACTTTTTTTTTAATATGAGAATAATTTAATATATGTGTAATAAAACTTGGTATCTGAAATTTTGTCAAAAGTAATTAATCGGATGATATAGTGGCTCGAATGCATAAAAGTGAGTTTGAACTCATAATTCGCCTTTTCCAACAAAAAATTGGCTTAAACTTGTAGTTTTCTTTGAAGAAATAAAATTTTAGTTCTAGCTCAGTTTTAAGAATTTTACCATATATTTATAAAACCTTCATGTGGATACTAGTATCCTAGAGTTGTCACAGTCTACATTCTTCCACGTTTTAGTATTTAATTTGGCTTAAAAATGTATTCATTATTTAACAAGTAATCTAAGTTGATGTTTCGATTATTTCCCGTTTTGAATTCTCTGTTTTGTGTTCTTCCAACAATATATTATATGTATCACTAGGATTGTTTTATACAACTAGCCCAAGTCCAAACCTATAGTTTGGTTCAAGAATTTAGTGTGGTTTAAGAGTGATAAAGTCGTACACTATTTTAAAACACTCCGCACAGTTTCAACGGATGGTTAATAAAGCTTTACCTTGTTGAATGTTTCGTTATTAAACAATGTGCATTATTTATTAATTCTGTCGATGTTTCAGTTTAAACAGACAGTAAGGAGATGGTTGTCCTTTAATTTGAAGTTTATTTAAAGGTATTTTAATTGTCTCGCCAATTATTTTGGCAATATTTAAGGCTTCATTATTCGTTTATAATTAATCTACGTTTTTCAAAAATCAATTCATTTCAATTTCTTTTAAATTTCATTTTTGTATAGTATTTATAAGTTTCATATAAAATAAAAATAGTTTCATTTACTTTGAAAAAGGTTTCATTTTTTTTTTTAAATGTTAACTATTCAACTGTTAGGCTAAAAGCCTGTCTATACATACCTACATTTTGGAACGGGGAATCATATTATATTCGTGTTATTAGAATTGATCTTAAAGAATTCCTCATAAAATTTAAACATAAGATAGTACTAGGCCTTATTACGTGTCTTAGTTTTTCAATAGATACAATTCTATTTTTGTTTATATTGTAATATTTTGTATTTGAGTTATATGTCTGTGAGTTATATTATTCAATTAAATTATTTGTTTATATTTTGTATTTTTAATTATTAATTATTGATTAATCCATTAATTTGAACCCAATGACGAATAATAACTGAGTTGAGTTGAAAACCTGGAAAGTTTTTTTGCACTTTCACTGAGATTCGAACCCGAGCCTTTCGCGTAGAAGGTTGGCACTTTAACCATTTAATCGAAAAATTCTATATATTAAAGAAGAGTATATTGAATATCAATTTATATTCACAAAATCAAATTCGAAAAATATAGACCCTATTAAGTACCAGAAATAAAACAAAACGAATAAATTTTTCTAATTAGTAAATTTGACAAAATTTCTTACAAACTCATTAAACAAAACAATTTAAGTTTTTAATTTATAATTTTTTTTAATTATATATTATTATAACTATGGCGATTGTACAATTAAATTTTATAACAAACATATAAAACAAAAAAAATTATCATTTAATAGTAAAATAATTAGAATAGGTGTGTAAAAATTCGCCTACACACATTAATATCTCGTAAATTTTAATTTGTATCTATAATTTAAATTAAAATTAAAAATAAAATCAGAAAACCAAAAATAATGAAGAAGATCAGCAAATTAATAAAAAGAACATTAAACAAATCTTAAACTATATATATATGGTTTGTTTATCATTTTACATAATATATAATAGAATACAAAATGATTATTGTATGAAACGGAAAAGGAAACTACAATACGACCATAAATAATTTAAAAAAATTGAAATAAAAAAAAAAATTAATTTATAAAAGTTCTATTGTTTTGGCCAGACAATATTAAGAATCAACAACAGCAATACTTTAAATACCTATATCTTGTATAATAATTCATTATGTACCGATTTGTATACAATTTCTTATTATTACATAAGATAAATAAATGCCCTTGAAAAAATTCATCCAGTATTATGAAATTCGATTTAGAATTAGAAAAATTTAGATTTAAATTCCAAATTAATTATAAAACAAGTAATGAAAAAAACTAAGGGTTTCTAAAAAACCACATTTTCAAAAATAAACAATTTTTAATAATAAAACAAATTTCATAATAATTTTTTAAAACTGTTATAGCCTATCTACAATAAACGCTCTCATTCTGCTCTCTACACATAGCTATCTGTCAAACTAAGTTAAATGTATTGAATTAAATGAAAGTGTCTACAACAGACGCAGTTATGTCGCAGTCATTACGCAGTCATTAAAAAAGTTGTTTAACTTTTTCGCTTTCTTTACGTATTCAAATGTCAAATAATTGAACTTTGATAAATATTTTTTATTGAAAAATAAAAAAAAAATATATCAGTATAAAAAATGAATAAAATTATTAATTCTTTTTCTATCTTGGGTTAAATAATATCAAACCCTTATTTAAAGTAGCTATACAATAAACTTTAAACTATTGAATATTTTTTAATTCATGAAATTTGTAAACAAAACAATGTCAAAAAACGCTGTCATGTACATTTCATTGTGGACACTCCTTTGTTGACTACGTAATGAGAGCGGAATGAGAGCGTCATTGTAGATAGGCCATTAGAAATATATTATATAGCATTTTTAAATTATATGAAACCTTTTTCAAAATTCGATAAAACTTTTAACACATAAATTAAATATTGTGTGCAACGATTACAGGAAAGTTTAATTGCATTTACAAAAGGATCCAATTAATTTCAAAATGCTTAATAAAAAACAATTTTAAAAAACTCATTAGAAACTTTCTTCAATTTTAAGCAGACCCCTTATTTATTAAAAAAAAACAGTTACCTCACGTTAAAATATTAATAATGGAGCTCAATTTTTTATATTTAGGTTAAAAAAAAATTGAACTGGTATTCAAATTACCGGAGTTTAAAAATTGAAAATTTGAAAATTTGAAAATTTTTAACCCTTACAATTTCTTACAGTATGGCAACACTATACAATAGTGTTATATAAATGTAATAAAAACAGCTATTGATATTTACGCATCAATATTGAAAATATTTCTTATAAAACTTCCGTTATGACAAGTTAAATATGTATAAGATTTTGCCCAACTTTTCGTTTGGGGCTACAAGTTCTTTCATATGGGTAATACCTACCCATAGGTAATATTTCTTTTCTTTATTTCCAACACTGTAAAAATTTCGTAAATATACGAACGGACAGACATAGTAAAACTACATGACAAGTTCCGTTATGACAAGTTAAATATGTATAATATTTTGCCCAACTTTTCGTGTGGAGCTACAAGTTCTTTCATATGGGTAATACCTACCCATAGGTAATATTTCTTTTCTTTATTTCCAACACTGTAAAAATTTCGTAAATATACGAACGGACAGACATAGTAAAACTACATACTACATAATAACGGAACATTTTTTTAAAAAAATTTTAAAAATGTGCTAAAAAATTAGAATAGAATAGATTTTTGCCGTTTTTTCTTTGGCGTCTTATAAAAATTTATAATAATTACATTTTAAAATTGTAACCTTCATTTGTATTATACACATATTTGGTAAAATTAAATAATATTTATTCCGTTTTATTTTTGTGTATCTTAAAGATATAAAAATACATATTTTTTTTAATATATAATTCTAAAGATTGTTTTGTGGTCAGTTGATTTTCAAAATAAAAATAAAACATTCGCTTACATTTTAAACTTGATTGAACTGAACATAAGTCCTATATTAATTTTCATTACAGTTGAATATTTTTAATGTGTTAATATATATAATAAGTATATATTATATATAAGATTTTAATTATATATTATATTTTATTAAAATAATTTTATTTTAAAATTAAAATTAAGAATATAAAAATTTATACATATATATAAATAATAATAAAATAATATTAAATTAACAAAATGTTATTAATAAATTTAAGTGCATCTAAAAATATTATTAAAAATGAAAAATTATCATTATTCACAATATTTTTATGTAAGTATATTTTTATTTTTTCTTTATATACGTATATAATATACAAAATCCAAAAAATAAATTAAAAAATCAAAATATTTTTAAGTGATTTTAAATTTATTACATAAAATTGTTATTCTGGAGATGGTTTATTTTGATCAATAAAAATATTGAAGTCATTTGTAAGTGCAATTTTATGTAAGTTTATGACCAAGAAGCTGTTAAGAAACGAATTTTTTTTTTTAATTAAAAATATTCCAATATATTCTTAAGAAACTTTTTACTATAGGTCTATACTGCGAAATCGAATAAAAAGATTCTAAATAAATCAAAATTCAATAACCCAGAAAAAAAATATGCTGTGTTCACCACAGAACCAACCGCTCTCACAGGAAAATCATAATTTGAAACATCTTTCAAAGATTGTTTACTGTTGCATACATACAATACAATACATATTTTTAATAACAAAGCAAACTTTTAATAATTATAAATTTTTTTTTCAAACATAACTCTATGTAACGGTATTTAAAATAGTGAAACTTTTTATGGTGTTAATAATTTCCAACCAAATTTTTGAAAGGATTATCCAATACATACACATAAAAATTTTTTTTATTCTATCAAAGGTTAATATTTAATATTTTATTTTTAGTTTGAATATAGCAATGCGTCATCATTACGACACTCAAGTTCGTCGGATCAAAAGAACTTTCTATGGCAAAATTGTAGCTCTTTATTTGTGTAACAACTTTTATGTAATAAGGTTTTTGTACTAGTTTGATTTACGAAATATTCGTATGAAACTTTAAAATTATTCTTTAGACCTTCCCCTTGGCGTTAGACGATTTTGTCCAACAAATTATCAATTCAAGACATTAACTTCAAAATCTTATATATAAAATATGAGACATAAAACATTCCGCTTAACCATTTAGGTTGTACATGTGAGCACAGACACGTACGTCCATACGTTCATACGTACCCATGTATTATGACGAACATCATGAAAAAAACATGTTTAATGCATATATGCAAAAATTTTTGGGCTCTAATTTTTTGCGCGAAAACTAACGCTTATTATATTTCATATAAGCGGTTGGTAAAAAAAAAACATAGATTCTCTTATCAATTAACTCTTTAATATCTAAGCGAAACCAAGTTATTATTTTCAAATAATTAAATAGAGATGACGTTTTATTTTATAGATACAAATATTCAAATTTTCACATTTTAAAATTTTTATTTAATTTAATAATAAATTATTTATTAATTTATTTTTGTTCATAAGAAAATCGTATGAAAATTTAAAAAAAAAAAACGCAAAATATTTACAACAGATTTTATCTGGAATTGTGATACAAATTTTCCTATGCTAAATAACTAATTACTAAACCGCTAACATTTAATTTTTATTTATTTCGTTTTTATATTGATTTTGCTCAAAGAATAAATTAATTAATTCATTTTAATTAAATAAAGTGTTTTTTTTATTTTCAAAAAATTTTAAAAAAAATGCGCACTTATAAATTCCGCCTGCTCGTCCTTCTATTCGTCGCGAGTGTTCGCAAATGCAATAAAATTTAAGGTCCGTACAAGTATCGCCAAAATTTAGAAAATTCATAATAAAAGCTGCTTTCATTAGGTTTATTAAAAATGTAAAATAAGGGTTGCCGCATGGTGTTTCACTTTACTATTATTGTGAAACTAAAATTTTACAACCCTTATATTTTCTAAAACGATTTAAGTAAGAAATTTGAAACATGACAGAAGTTAGATCTTTAAAGATAAAAGTGAGTCATTTTATAAAATATTTTTGTATTTCCATCCGTTTAGAGGCTGTTTAAGATCAAAGAAAAATTTATTATGGAACATTGACGCTTTTCAAAAATTATCAACTTAGTTCAAATTAATGGTGCATTTTATTATATTTAACACGGAAACCAACTTTCTTTGACAATCTAGCTTATAACAACAACATCAAAAATCTAAAGTTATTAAACTTTGAAATAGTGACTGGCAATAAACTGCACCATAACCTCAATGAGAATGATATAAAATCTTGCTTATATCAACTTGTCATTATTGAAAAATTATTTAATAATGACAATATTAAATATAATAATTATGAATCATAAATTATATTCCTATAAAAATTGCTAAGAAATGTTCCGAATATTTTACTATTTATTAGAATATTAGATCAAGTTAATCGATTTACTGAGAAAAATGCAACTTAACAATTGTTACAAATTAAAATTTATTTTGATTTTTTTTTTTATTGACTTTTTAATTAATTCAATTATTTAATTATATACATACCAAGCCCTTAGGCTGCATATTTTCAAATATGTATGCAAGTTTAAAATTAATTTATATATATTTATTTTTTAAATGAAATTACCAACGAATTAAAATTCCTAAAGCGGTATTCATTTGATGTATTAAAAAAAAAAAAAATCAAAATTAAATAAAGTTTATTAGAAATTATAATTATAATAAAAAAAATGTAATTTTTTCTAAAAACGAGGAAGAGTGTAGTAGAGTAGACTGTGTCAACTCTGGGATACCCGTATGACCGTAACATATACATTATATCATCCAGTTAATTACTTTTGGCAAAATTTCAAACATTCAGCTTTATTAGGTGTAGAGTAATGCTCATATAAAAGAAGGAGTTGTATGGCAGCTACTCGAACCCTTTGCAGTAGGCCAACCAAATTTTGCAGTAACTTTGGCCATTACACTAAACTATATTTTTGGCAAAATTTCAGACACCCAGCTTTATTTGGTGTAGTGTAATCCTCATATAAAAGAAGGACTTGTATGGTAGCTACTCGAACCCTCAGCAGTAGACCAACAAAATTTTGCAGTAACTTTGGCCATTACACTAAACTATTTTTTGCAAAATTTCAGACACCCAGCTTCATCAGGTGTAGTGTAAAGCTCATATAAAAGAAGGAGTTATATGGCAGCTACTCGAACCCTCTGCAGTAGACCAATCAAATTTTGCAGTAACTTTGGCCATTATACTAAACTATTTTTGGCAAAATTTCAGACACGCAGCTTCCATAGGTATAGAGTAATGCTCATATAAAGTTAGAAGTTGTATGGCAGGTACTCGAACCCGTGGACTAAAATGGCTGGATTTAAATAGCGATCCGTTTTTTGCATAAAAACGAATTTGTGAAAATTTCATAATCCTAGCTCATTTACTTTTTGAGTTATCGTGATGACGGATGGACATACATAGTTAAATCGATTTATTTTTCGATTCTGATCCGATCCATACACTTGAGTCTATATCTACCCCCCCCCTCCTTCTCTGCGTCACAAACGTAATGGCAAATTTATTATGCCCTTGGACTATATAGTCATACGGGTATAATAAATTGCTATTTAAATAGATTACTTGGAACAATAAATTATTTTATGTACAATATTGCAATTGATGCAAATTCTAAGCCACAATTATAGATAATCAAATTCTAACATCGGAAATATTTTAATTTTAAAATCAAAATCAAAGTTTCAACAATTTGTTTAGTAATAATTTAGGCGGCGGCGGCGTCCATTATTTAAAATACTATTTTGTTGACATATTTCCATTTCCAATTCCCCAAGTTTTCTTCACAAAATTCTGAAATAAAAATAAAAAATATAAATAAATTTCAAAAATTAATTAACATTCAAACCATATCGGTCGTTTTGCGCCACCCTGTATAAACAAAAAGTAATCATGAATTTTAGAGTTGGATTAAAAGTTAATGTTTTCAATTTGTAAATTCGAGTTGATTATTTTTTGTATCGCTATTCAAGACATCTTTAGAGGAATCCTACACCGATGTTTTTTAAATTCTAGGATCCTCAATCAGAGTGTTGCCAGCATAATTATTTCAGAATTTTTATTTAAATATTATACACAAACACTAAAAGTATTCATTAAATCAACAATTATTTTCATTTTTTAATTTCAGTACTGTGTATATTAGCAACGACTAGGGCGAATTTAGCAGCAGTTCATAGAGAATCATGTTCGCATGCGAAGGGACTTCGTGTTAGTAAGATTAAAAAATTAAAAAATTGAAACACAATTAAAAAAAAAATATATATTTTCTTTCAATATAGTTACAACCAATCAGTGAATACAGAAATCGACTTTTTGCACTAAGAGAGCATATGCAATTACGGGCGTCAATTGAAGGACCCGAAATAGATGGTTAATTTTATTTTTTAATTCACTAATATATTAATATGATATTAATAACAAATAAAATATATTAATTAAAGAAATATTTCTATAATTTAGGTTATATTTTGCCATCATATGATGAACATTTAAATGAACGTGTTGCAGAACGAGATAAAAGAATTGAATATTTAACGGGTTTTACGGGGCATGTAGCTTTTGCAGTTATTACACTTCATAAAGCTGCTTTATGGACCGAAGCTAAATATTTTGATCAGGCAAATGATGAAATTACTTGTGAATGGGAAATTTTTGATCTCAATGAACCAGATTCAATTATAGAATGGTTAAATGTAAAAAAAAGAATTAATTTTAAATTCTAGTTTCAATTTTATATAACCTAATTTTACAATCATAGGTAAATTTGCCAGTAAGTTCAAAAGTTGGAGCTGATCCACATATTGTACCACATTCCTTATGGTTAGAATGGAAAACGAAATTAGAGAGTGAAGCTTTTATTAATTTGGTTAAAGTTAATAAAAATTTAATAGATATTATATGGGGAAATAAACGGCCTCCACCAGTTGAATTTACAGTAAAAGTACATGAAAGAAAATATGCTGGAGAAAAATGGATTAATAAAATAGAAAGACTACGTAACGAATTGCATCAACTACAAGTGGATGCTATTGTATTAAATTCATTGACTGAAATTGCATATATGTTGAACATTCGTGGTCGTGATATACCATATGTACCAGTTGTCAAATCTTATTTAATTGTAACTCAATCCGATATTTTCTTTTATACTGATCGGTCTAAGGTTCCACTCGGAATCTCAATACATTTAAAAGAATCTGAAGGTTGTTATAATAGTCAATGTGTTCAAATTAAAGATTATAATCAAATATGGCGAGATTTAAGAACGTACAGTCAAGTATGGAGGAAAATTTTGATGCCAGCTCCATTTGTTTTCGATAAAGGTATTAGTAAAGATATTAATCTACAATTTTAAGGCTTTTTTAATTTATTTAATTAATTTTAATTAATTTTTTTCAATTTTTAACATTGTAGGTGCGTCAGAGGCTCTGTTTTCTTCTGTTACAAGAAGTTTAGTTGTGGAAAAAATATCCCCAGTAATCTTCATGAAAGCTGAAAAAAATGAAATTGAAAGAGAACAAATGAGAATAGCTCATATTCGAGACGGTGCAGCTATGTGTGAAGCAATGAGTATGCTCGAAGAAAGGGTAATTAAATATAAGAAATTATAATAGTTTTTTATATTTAAAATATTTATTTAAAATTTTAAGTTTGCTCAACAAAAATGGACAGAATTAAAAATCAAACATGAAATTGAAATGTCTCGTTTACAACAAAAATCATCAATGGGTTTATCAGAAGAAACAATTGTTGCATTTGGTAAACATGGTGCTATACCACATTATGTTCCAAGTAATATTACAGATATTGAAGTGACCAATGATAATTTATTAATAATTGAGTCCGGTGGACAATATCTAGAAGGTACTACTGATGTTTCAAGAACTTTTCATTTTGGTAGTCCAACAATGGAACAAAAACAAACTTATACAAGCGTTTTACTTGGTATTATAAGAATAGCAAATTTAAAGTTTCCGTCAGATTTAAGACCGTCTGAAATAGATACTTTGGCACGAAGCCCAGTATGGTCTTTAATGAATGATTATCCACACGCAACTGGACATGGTATTGGTTCATATTCAGCTGTGCAAGAATGTAATTATGATTTTATATAAAAATGTTAAAAATTTATTAAAAGCCTTTATCTATCTATACTGATTTTAGCCCCAATCGATATTTCACATGATGCTAAAAATAAATATCATTTTAAGGAAGGATATTTCTTTTCAAATGGTAAGTACACTGTTTATTGAAAGTTATTAGACTTTTTTACAAATTTAAAAAAAACTAATAGAGCCTGGAATGTATAAAAAGGGAGAATATGGTGTAAGGCTTGGCAATGTATTACAAGTTATTAATACGGGTAAATCACATCCATCTGGAACCAAATTTTTAGGTTTTGAACAAATGACTTTAGTCCCATATGAAGCTAATTTAATTGATAGAAGAATGTTAAGTCCAGAACAAGTAAGTTTACATATATTTGATTCGAGTATTTTTTTTTGGATCACTTTATGGGACATAAATTTAAAAATAATATACATATATATATATATATATATATTTGGTATTGAAGATAAAGTCTCTTTGAAAAATTCATAACCAAAATAAAACATTGTTTGTTTTTTTAATTTGTAGAAACGTTGGTTAAATAGCTATAATGCAAAAGTTCGTGAATTTGTTGGAGAAGAATTAAAACGTCAGGGTAATATGCAAGCATTCTATTGGATGATGAATAAAACTGGCCATATAAGAGAATACTTTCCTGAAAATGAGTATCGATATTATGGAAATGGAAATTCATTGAACCCTAAATTTAATTATAGTTATTCCATATTTATATTATTTTCAATGTTAATTACAAGGTTATACCTTTAACTATTATTTAATGTACTATATTAAATTTTTAATGTAATTTTAGTTTTAATTATTTCTTTTATGTATAATTTATAATTCATAATTTCCAAAATTTAATACATATTCTTTTAAACTAAAAAAGCTAAAACTTAAGTTAACAAACAAAAAAAAAAATTAAAAATCAGAAAATTAGAAAATGTCTTAAAAAAAAATGTTGTAAATATTAATTAATAGCATGCTTAAGTGATTAAATGAATGCCATCATTTTTATGTACTGATATACAATTTAATTATAGTATATCATGATATATAAATACCTGTACGTCAATCATGTGTGTTAAACGATACCTTTTACTTTATGTTATTTTTACAATAAATTATCTTATTATATTTATACAATATACAATATATCAATAAAATATATTTTTTAATGCAAATTAAAATAAATTAATAAAATAATATATTTTTTAAAAAAAGTTCTTTGAATTTTTAGTACCTAATTCTTTTGCAGCGAATTTTTGAAATCAGATTTTTTGTAAACCCCTAAAACAATGCATTTAGCTTTAGTGAATTATAATTTTTAATCTTTGAATACCATTTGCACCATTTGATAATTGTATAAAATTTTATATTAAAAGTTCTTAAATGGAAAACTATTTAAAGAGTTGAAATAAGTTTTTCTTTCAGAGGAATGAATAAGTTCCAATCAAACTAATCAGTTTTTAGTTTAAAATGATAAATACTATTTTAGAAATACCAAATTATCATTTTAATAATAATTTACCTATGTAATTCACAAATTTCCTTTCAAAATCTTATGGTGCTATTGTGATTAACAACACTTTTTAGTTGAGTTGTTTATAAGACAACACAACCAAATGTTTTTATTGTGAATAACAACTTTAGCTGTTGTAAAGAGCATGTATGTCATAAAAGTACTGCCATCGGCATGTTGTAATTTTAGTTGTAAAAAATTGTTTTGAAATGTCAAATTTAAATGTTTGAATAAATTATTTACCTATAAACGAAATTAATTTTTCACACTGTTTTGAATTGGTAAATTTTATTTTTTTACAAAACATAAAAATAATTTTTAATTTAATAATTTAAATTAAATTAATAATTTATTTTAAAATATATTCATAGGTATATACCTCTCCTTTTCCAAAATTTTTTATTGATAAAACTGTTTTACTTGCTTTAAAAAAAACCGTACTGTGTAACGGAGTAAATAAACATAACAAAGATTTTTTTTGAAAGGGAAAATCCTTTTTTGAGTCACATTTACTAGACAAGGACGAAAAAAATGTTTATTAGCTACTTTCTCTTTTTTACAATTCTAAAATTAAATACCTACTCTTATATATTTAACTTAAAGACAATTGGTTTGAACGTGTTGTCACTTTTAAGTTGTCTCAAACAACATAATTGTAAGTGTTGTTATTGACAATAACTATATTTTAACACAACTCAACTTAAAATAAATAGGTTGTGTAATTTTGACAAATAATTTAGTTGTGTTGTCAATAGTAATAGAGAATCACAACAAAATTGTTAATGGCAACATTTTTTAATGTTGTGTTGTAAATCACAATAGCACCCTTAAACTTTCAAAATCTTGTCCATCTAAACAGCCTCAGGTTTTTAATATTACTAACACCACTCTATCTACTTGAATACTTAATTTAATTCGTTTTAATTTATAATGTTATTTAGATATGATGTTGATTTGATTATTTTTCAATTATTGAACTTTACTTTTTCTGTTCTAAAATTCTTAAGTTGTTAAACGTCACCAAGTAATATTTTATACATAATCATGTGTATAGTAATAAAAACTCATCCCAATCTGAAAACTAAAACTGATTATACAAATTACATCATTATAAAATTAAGAATAAGATTCTTCTTCTGTAGAATAATTAAAAAACACTAAATTTTTCAGAGTCTTTTAGACTTATTAAATATATGTAAGTACATAATATGTATTATGTACTTTTTGATTTTATATATTTTTTCTTTTTTATTATTTTAATTATTATAATTTTGTTATAAATTATTTTATTATAAATATTAAGCAATTTTAAATATCGACAATTTGCTCAAAAAAAAAAAAAATATAAAACTTACAATAAATATTTACAAAAAACAGAACAGTTGTAAATTTTCAACACTTTTTAACCAAATTTGTTTGACATTTTTATATTATTAAAAAAGTTAATTAACAATAATAAAACTATAATAGTTATTAATTTTAATTTTCATTTAAAAATAAATAAATAATATAATTAAATATATATTCCTAAATTTCTTATTAGAGTTTTAATTTTTTAATTTCTTTTTATTTACTACCAATCGTCATCATTTGGTTCTGATACAGCAACAACACGTTGACCTGATGCACAATTCTTTAATCGTTTTAAGCAACCTCTTCCTAATGGGTTATTTCTTAAATCGATATATTCCAATGTTTTAGTAAGATCTATTTCATCGGTGTCGACCTCTAAAATAAAAAAATTAATATTTGGCATTTGGTTAATAAATTTTAAAAAAGTTTCACATATAAAATTCAATATATAAATGTCCCTGAACATAATTTTTTAAAATTAGAATTTTTATTTATAACTTTATGGTTTATACAAAAAAATCACTTGAAATTGAATGATAATTTTTAAACATAAAATGAAAGGTTAATAATAATTAAATTCAAGAATAAGGTTACAGTTTTTTTTTAATAAAGCAAAAATTTCATGAACAAGGAACCAAATTCTAAAAATATAAGAAGGATTGAAAAATTTGTTAATTTTTTATACTCAAATTGCTTAAAGTAATATATTGCTTTATTTACGTCAAATTATGTTATAAAATGTTATTAATTATTATGAAATGCGTAGTGGTTAAGAAGCCAACTTTCGTAGTGGTTAAGAAGCCAATGGAAGATCTCGGGTTCAATTCAAACCGGTAAAATAGTACCGGTTCGTCGGATCCCGGTAAAATAGTATAATTACTGTAATATAAAAATATATATAATAACTCTTGCGAAAAACAATAGATGGCGCTCAAAATTCAAAATTTCGGCTTTAGCTTTAAAATTAAGCAACGGCTTAGTGACTTGGTGAATACCCTGTACTCTTTAAAAGAATGGAAAGGAAATAAAAATAAATTAAATTGAACAGATGCACGCACTAGAATAAAGTGATGAACAAATCGCAACGTTATAACGTCAGAACTCCAATGAATGCGACACGACATTTTTTTCTCAGGTTTTTGACATAAAATGTCACAGAGCACGAACAATGAGTACGACTTTTTAATTGTAATTAACACTTAACAATACACAATCAAATATTACAACTGTTATGAATTATGACATTATTAATAACTAATGAAATGTCAAAAAAAAATTTTACACTAATTTGGGCTGACTTAACACTTAATAAGTTATCTAAATTAATGTGATTTTCTTTTTGACAATGAAAAAATGTATTCACTTCAAAATTACTTAAAAAATTTAAAAATATATAAAAAAAAATACATATATAATGATATTTACCAACTATTGCATTATCATTTGCTATTAAAGTTTTTAATTTAGGAACTTTAAATACTACTGTTGGAAATGATATAAATGAATTATGCGATATGTCTAATATTGATAACGATTCTAATGTATCTAAATCATCTGGTAGCCTTGCTATTTGATTTCTTGATACGTTTATTTCTAAAAGAATTTTTTTTTTTTTATTAAATTTTAAATTATTTATAGAATCTATATATTAATACCTGCAAGTAAATTAAATTTCATTGAAAATTTAGAACTTATTATTTTTATCACATTTCCACTAAGATCACATTTAATAAGTGGTGTATTTTTCATCAGATGATATACAGCATCTGGTATCTGTGTAAGTTTACATTTTGAAAGATCTAAAATAAAAATTAAAAACATATTTAATAAAATATATATATATATATATAAAAAAAAAAACATTCAAATATAAATTAAGTATATTAAAAATAGAATTTATTAATAAAAAATAAAAAAGAAGGAATAACTATTTCATAGAAAAACTAAATTCTATGTCATTGTCAAATGCGTCATAATTTTCATTTCTTTTTTTTTTTTTTTATAATTAATTTTAATTTTTCAGAATTAATGTAAAAATAATATACAAATTTAATTATTTATTCTTCACTTCATAATTATATATATTACATATATATACATTTTATATATATTTTTAAATAGTTTCAAAATTATTATTTTAAACGGAATTAAAAAAATAAGGTTAAATCAGAATAAATTTAAATTTGTTATTTTAAATTAAAATTTCATCACAATTTTCTATTCACTATTTATTAATTTTTTAATTTTTTTTTTTTAAATTCACTTTTAATTTTGTAAAAACATTTCACTACTTTTTTATAATTTAAAAAATTTATTTTGCAAACATTATATTTTAAAAAACTGTAATAAAATAATTTAATTTATTGAAAAATTCAAAATTTAATATAATTAAATATTTTTTTTTTTTATTTTTTTAAATATATATTATTTACCTAAAATAAAAGATTCTTTAGCGTCTTCACAACGTCTAACTACTTCGACAACTTCATGAGCCATTTTTCCATTAATATTAAAATTGAAAATTTCAATTTCCTCGCATTAAATATAAATTTTTCGTTTTAAGAAAAATCTCTTTAGAAACAAAGAAAACAAAGAATTTATTACTACTACTTTATAATTATAGAAACAAATATATAATATATAGGTATATAATTATATAAATATATATATATTATGTATATATAAAATATATATTTTTAATTTTTTATATATTAAAAATTTAAACAACGTCTTTAATAAAAATTTATTGTACATTAAAATAAAAGGAAAATATTGTACTAAATATTGATGAAGTGTTGCCAATCTTTTAAAAAAAAAATTTTGTTTTTAATATTAAAAACGTAAGTTTTTCTTTTGTGCGTAGGTGGTTTTTCTAATCTTTTTCTTTATTCTGTTTTTTTTTCTTTCATTTGTTTACAAACTTGAACTTTTTTTTTTTTCTTTGAGGAAAAACGTAAAAGTGATTTAAAAGTAAAAATCATATGGTCAAAATTATATTTTCTTAGTATTACTTTATTATTTAAACATTATTATATTGTATGACTTTCATTCAAATTAAGAATAATAAACCGTTACTATTTAATTTTAAAGGAAAAATTTATTCAAAAATTCATCAAACAAAATTATAAATTATATTTTTTTTATTAGATATGATCCAATCAAAGCTTGAACCGGGTCTCCAATGAGAAGTCCAACGTCCAAATCACTATGCCACCGGTCGGATAGTTTAGATATATTAAAAATCTAAATTGCCGGATCAACTTTATAATTTACCATTTAAATCGACGAATAAAAGCTGTTGCAGGAGCAATTTGTTAGACTTCCAGTAATTCTTCCAGTAACATTTGTTCGATAAAGCAATTAAAATGCAAACTACAAGCAAGAAGGGATGGATTGGGTACGTAATCCCAAATCACAAAATCTCAAATCACAAAATTCCAAACACAAAATCCCAAATTACAAAATTCTAAATCACAAAATTCCAAAACTTTTTCATCTTGTTACAAAATCCCAAATTAATCCGTTAAACAAATTATTGAAACCCTGATTTCTAATCCAACTCTAAAATCCATACTAATTCAGAATCTCAAGAATACATATGTGCTCTGGAATATTCTGGAAAAAGCGTATTACCCAAATTTTGTACCAAACTCTACAATTCCTCTTAGTTTATTTTCAAAATTATGAGTATAATTTTTATTTTAATTGAAATACTTTTGTTTAAAATTTAAATATGAAAAATTATAGAAAAGTTTTTTTTTAATACAAAAATATTAATTCTTTTTTATTTTAGAAATTGGTGAATTCAGGGGTAGTTGCAGTTACCAATTTAAACCATTAGGTTGAAAATTTCTAATTTTGGGATTTTGTAATTGGGATTTTGTGATTTGGGATTTTGAAATTTTGGATTTTGTGATTTGGGATTTTGTAATTTTGAAATTTTAAAATTTTGGGATTTTGTGATTTGGGATTTTGAGACGTTCCCAAAAGGGATAAGTTATTAAATAAGCTATTTAAAATAAGTTTTAGATATTAAAAAATTAAAAACTTGTCATAATTTATTAGATCCTTCAAGTATATTGGAGTAATACAACAGAGGGCTTTACTTGTTTTGTTGTTACCCATATGTATTTTTTAAGCAGTATTTAATTTACACATTTATCTAAAATTAAATAATACGCAATATATAATACAGATAAACAAATAATATTAACCTAATTTAATTTAATTTTTGGAATCAACTATAAACATGTTTACCATTTTTATCAAAATAAAATATATCATCGTATTATGCGTATTAACTTGAAATAAATTAATTTTAACAATTATGAATTAAATTAATACTTATGATAAGTCATAAGATGTTACAATAATCTGGACAAAATCTCTTACCAAACCACCAAAAACAAAAAAGACAATAGTTGCTCTTGTCAACTTTTAGATAACCGTGCAATGCAACTATAATGTTAAAAATACAATATGCAATCGTTTTATTCTAATGTTATTTACTGAATTTTTTTATATTTTGGTTAATTTCAGTATTAGGCCTCATTTGTTTGAATAAAATATTTTCCAAAAATTTAAATGAAAACTGCTATACAAATGGCAGCTAATTAAAAAAAAACTTAAAAAAATTTGCGCTTTCTCAAGACACTGCAGGTCCATTTAATTAATTCCAATCTCATTGCCTGATTTGTTCCAAAGCAACCGATATGAAAATTCAAAAAACTCAAGGAACGAATTCTATTAAACATAAATATGAAAATAGATTTCGAATTTAATTACAGGGCAAAGGAATTGGAAGGATTGTAGACGACAGAATAGAAGAATTGAGGAAAGTAAAATATTAAGAAGTTCTCGCAATAAATGAGTTTCCATAACCAGTTTTGAAGCATCCACGAATTTCCACGTGTAGAAATAGCAACTGAGGCCTCCCTGGACGCTGGTGTTTAAAGGGGCCGTTATTGATTTCAATTCAAAAGAATAAGTGTCAATACGTACAAGATATCTATAAAAAAAAAAAAGAGTAAATGCTCGTATATTTCAACGAGTGCTAAAAGAAGTGAAATTTACTTGACCGGAGGGGTCGTCAATTAGACGTAAGGCAGGTTTTTTGATTTTTCCCAGGTAACTTAATGAAGGTTAGGGAGAATCAGTCCATATGTTTAATTCTTATCCGTATTAGGAACTTCTTCAATTCTTGTTATTCTTGAAAATATTTAATCTGGGTTCAGAAATTTCCATAATAGCTATTGATCTAACATTGCATGTGAACTTCACTTATAACTTTTCTAAAACTTAAAATCAAAAAACTAAAATTCTAAAGATAAATGAGAAAAGTTCAGAAACTTGACGAATATTCCAATGTCCTACACAATAAATATAACGGCACACTTTAAAAATTTTATATACAACAACAAAATAACAATTTATTCTTCACTAAATTGTAAAAATAAAATTTTATTATTTTCTTATGATTTTATTTTTTCTTTTTACAAATGAAAATTTCGCAGGAAAATTTTTTAAAACGGAAAAAAATAAACAACCTTGGAATATTAAATAAAATAAATTTTTTTTTTTAAATATAATAATTGATAAAACGAAACAATAAATTACGATTTTTAAAAGTTTATTGACCCTAAAAAAAATGGTATTATAATTAAATTGTAATTAAAAAAAAATGAATAAATGCAAAAGCCAGCATAAGAAAACTGTTGTTTTCTAATATGAAAATTATGTTTTGTGGCTTCTAAATTAATTTGTTTTAAATGTAATCAAAAATAATTTTTAAAATAGACAAAGTGTCTGCCTACCAATATAATGGCAGGATCGAAGCTAATAAGATAGGAATGATCGAATCGAAACAAGCAAAGAATTGTTTTGGGTTTAAACAGATTTTTAAAAAAATGGAAACTTATAAAGATTTTTCTAATTTTTCTTCAATCTTTTCTAAAAATATAATGATACATTATTGATATTCCACAACTTGTATTAATTCTTATAATAATTGAAGCCTTGAATTTTTTTTTACATTGTTTAAGATGAGACATAACTGATTTTTATGTGATAGATACATTCTATTATGTATGATTAAGTAAGATTCAAAGTATCTGAAGACAGAGGATAGGACATCTTTGTACCAAGCTATATGGTTTTATGTCTCATTGTTTAAAATAAAAATTAGAGTTCATTCTGGTGCTCTAGTGCCTAAAATAAAACAAATCATTTATCATATATGTATTCCACAATTTGTGTTTTAATGCGTATTCGCTGTTGATACCAAAAGCGGAATATCTGCTTTTTCCAAAAAATTTTATTAATAATTTTATAAGCGTCGTTGGAAAAAAGGGCCCCGAGTAGTGCATGCTCGACACATCGTCACGCATTGCGCCGGCCTCCCCAATTTTCTTTCTTATTAAATTTGTTTTACACCTATCCCTCAAATTTCTGGAAAAATCACTATGAATTATACTACTATTTAGAAATATGTAAATCAAAATTTATTCAAAAACTAAAAATTAGAAATTTACAAAATTGATTACTTTTCAACTATATAAGAGTATATATTATTTTTCCAAATATATATTATTGCAGGATTCTCAAATTTTAATAAAACGATATGGTTTTATGTGAATTTATGAGATATAAAGTCATCATGACGTTAAGTCGAATGGCCTGAAGTAACGTGACCCAAAAATTTATTCTTTATTAGTTCGTTTACCTTTGAGCTTTTTTGGAAGTTTCAAGAATCTGAAATCATGGTCTGAACTTTCATCAAGATAGCTTTATTATTTTTTGAGTTCTTACGCAAATGAACTGACAGACTTTGTAAAATCGACTCAAATATGATGTTTATCAAGGATTTCCGATTAAGCTGGCTCTAATCAGATGAAAATAAATTTTTTTTTTTAACAATTTTTATAATAAAATTAATTAGATAGGTATATAATAAATATGTTAGAAATTATAACTCCACTCTAAGATAAATACATACACACATGTACATAAATGGTAAAATTAATTGTATTACTATAATAGCTTCAGTAAAAATGTTAAGTCCTTATCTTAAAAGAGCTTTAAATTTTAATTTGAGGTTAAAGGATATATAATTTTAACTTCAAAATTATAATTATCTGAATTCTGAAGTTAATATGTAACTAAAATAAATTTTTAGTTGTTGTTTTGAAGGAGAGGAAACGTGGGTCTACTTCACACATGGGCCTTGCGGCCCGTTGTGCACCCCTGCTCTCAGAGTCGCTCGTATATCTGTCTAACTCCCTTGCAGAATGTAAGTTATCCCAGTGTCTTCCTTCTTAGATTCTAATTCTTCAGTCTTCCAGAGTGTTGTATTGGCATAGGACATGGAGAACCGTTTCGTCCTTCTACCAATTTTTGTTGCATGGGCTCTGAGCATTAAGTGGCCCGTATATATCCCTGTCACTAGTCTGAGATCTCCCTTTTTAAGTTTTAGGATCTTTTTCGTTTTACTGCTACTTGCTTCACCCCAGAAAATCTTTGTATGGGATAATCCAATGGAGTGTAGCCATTGCTCTTTTGCTTGGGTTTTAGCCCACGCTTTTGTGAACCGTTTCACCTCTGAGTGTGAAAGTGCAATTGACTCTAAAAGTATGTATTTAGAAATTAAAAAAAAAAAAAGAAAACAAATCTAAATTCTCTTTTTCTCTAAAACATAATAATGATATTTATATGAAAATTAATTTTAATCTTGATCTACCCATTTAATATTCGGTTCAGCATATTTCAAATGAAATTCAACCGTATTATTTGTTTACTATTAAGGTAATCATACACTGTATATAGATGAGTTAATATAGTTATTACATAATATTTGTAATAATTAAAATTGTTAAAACATACTTTAAATTATAACATTATTTGAATTAAATATTATATTTATATACTTCTTAAACTGAACTAAAATCAAAAACGATCAAAAAAGATTTTCTTTTTCACATTAATATAATTAATTACAATTTAACATTTTAAATTTTGTTTTAGAAATTCATGGTTTTGGAAAAAATAATCCAGTTAACCTTTTGCAAATATCATGACATATTAAAAATAAAATATTAAAATAATAAAACATTACATCTAATTGCTTACCAAAAAAAATTTTATTATTTACATTTAGATAATTTAAAATAATTATAAAATGTACGAGTTATGAAAATTTAAACAATTAGAAAATCTATTCAACCAACTTATCTAACTTTATTCTATGTATGTATATATATAATTAATGCCAATAATTCTAACTTAAAAAAAAATCTTAAATTAAACAACTCCAAGAAAATTCGTTCTACCTATTTATATTTTGTTTTTATTTGTTTAATAATTTATTATAAACTTCATATCAAAATCTTCAAAGTAAAAATTTAGAACATATTTAAAAACTCAAAAAAAAAAAAAAAACCAAATAATATTTAATATAATATTGATAATCTTTGTTTGGTTAGTGTGCTTTGGAAAATGGAAATGGCCAAAAATTGGTCATTGGAATGTATGACATGTATTATTATATTTTATATTATATGAAATTTTTATGTCACTTCGTTTCGTTTCATAGTTTTAAGGAATTATAGGAATTCAAGAAAATGTGAAAATAGAACAATTAACACAATGAGGCCCGAGCATGACCATAGTAGTAAGTTTTAAAAATACATTTTAATTCCAGATGTTTCAAAATATTCAAAAATGGTGAAATTTTACGTAAATTTTAAATTTAATTATACGTTTTTAGATGTTTAAATGAAAATATTATGTTAACTTTGTTTTATTTATTAATTAATAAGCTTAGTATTATAAAATTTTTTTTTTATTTTTTTTTTTTCATTTCAGGGGAAGGGGAAAGTTAAGTACTTTATTTCAAATAAATTTATAGATAAAAACAGGCTTAAAATGCTTTCCAATAACCAAAATAAATTTATCTATGCCAAAAACTTAAAACTAATAAACAACTAGAATAAAATTAGAATCTAATCTTTTGATGTAGGAAATAGGAATATAAAAGTTTGACAGTTTGAAATGAACTGTTTTTTTTTTATTTAACTTGGGATAATATTTTTGAAAATAGATAATTTAAAGGTTTTGGATAATGGATAATAAATAATATTTTTTATATTTTTTCCTTTAGATTTTTAATGGACTTTTTGTTTTGTTTTAAAACTTTTCTTTTAAATTATGTTTTATAAAATATATAATCATTACAAAAAAATATAATATTTGTCAATCAATCTAATAAATATCATTTCAAACGAATTTTAAATAATAAAAGGAAGAAAAATGTTAGAAAACATTTAAATTTTAATTTAAAAGGTATTAATTTTTTGGTTTCTAGTTTAAAGTTAACTTATTATTTTTGACAGTTTTCATTCCGTTCGTTTATTCTACTGTGTAGAATTCTCAACCAATCAGAGAACTACAAAATCAACATTCCTATGTTAAAAGTTTCCTACACTTTATTATAAAGTGTTTTATAAATATACCTTTTAAATTAAAATTTATTATAAAGTGTAGCAAACTTATATAAACGAACGGATTAAAAATAATACGTTTATTAAAAAACAATAATCCTCAAGGCTAGTATTTTATTAACTTATTAAAAAATACTAAGTTATTTTCATTTGACAACTGTCAAAAATAAAAAGTATTAGTAATATTTGTCAAATTATCAAAACACGCTCACGAGACAAGGCTTATTAAAATTTAATAAGTTATCTTATTAAAATTTAATAAATGTTCGTGAAGAGATCTTTATAATTTATTAAGTTTACTTATTAAAATTTAATTTTTGTTCGTGAAGTGACCTATAATTTTTGTGGAACAATCGAAAACAAACACATTATAAACATTCGATGTTCTGAACATTTTCCTAATTTGTATAACAATTTTTGACATTTACATGAAACGATTACTAAATTTTAGCTTTTTCATTAATAATCGATTCTTTATTAAGTTAAAGAATACCGATTTTTATTCCGTGGTCTTTAATATTTCACAGCGTTGAATTTATTAAAATTACTTTAAAGAAAAAAAGTAATTGAAAGAAAAATTAATAAATTTGTCAAATGTTATTTTAATAAGTTAATTAACATATAAAATTCGTTTAAATCTGAAAAGTTTAAGTTGCATTAATAAAACATTGTTGATATCGAAAATTGTGAAGTTAATGGCGGCAGCCATTACAAATTATTGATTATTGCTATAGTGAAAATTGTATAAATTTTACAATGTCATGGAATCAATGGGCTACCGCTGCACCTTTGCCTACAGCAACTCTCCCTCCACAACCACCATCAATTCCTCCTACTGCAGCACCTCCTGCACTCCCCGCTGCACCTCCAGCTAGTCCTTCGTTCAACTATGCTGCCATGTCTGTTGAGCAGCAATATGCTATTCAACAAAATTGGCAACAATGGCAAGCTTACCAGCAGCAATATGCTCAGTGGCATGCCCAATACGGTGAACAGGTACATAATTATATTTGTTTTATTAAAAAAAAAAATTTAGAAATAATTTTTAAATTTTATAGTATCAAAGAGAAATGCAAGCTAAATTAGGATCAACTGCTCCTCAGCTCCCCTATAGTGGAACAGTTAGTTCTGTGCAAGTTCCTCCTCCGGCTATGCCACCACAACCCGCTGCGAGCGCCCCAATTCCTGGGTATAATCAAGCAATGCCTCCACCAACTAATGCAAATGCTTTCTTAAATGCACCGCCACCTCCACCAGAACAGGATTTCCAAAAATTTGCTCAAACAAATACCAACAGGCCACCACCACCACCGCAGGAAAATAATTCTCCGCAAACACTCAAAAATCAAAATATAACTCCTCCAAATGATCAACCTTCTCATGGAAATCAAAATAATGATAAAAGAAACACCTTTAATGAAAACGACTATAACTTCAATAAAAACAGCGGTAACCAAGATAATTTCAATAAAAGCAGCGCTAACCAAGATAATTTCAATAGAAAAAGCGATAACCAAGATAATTTTAATAGAAACAGCGGTAATCAAGATAATTTCAGTAGAAACAGCACTAACCAAGATAATTACAATAGAAACAGTGGTAACCAAGATAATTTCAATAGAAACAGCGGTAACCAAGATAATTTCAGTAGAAACAGCGCTAACCAAGATAATTACAATAGAAACAGTGGTAGCCAAGATAACTTCAGTAGAAACAGCGCTAACCAAGATAATTACAATAGAAACAGTGGTAACCAAGATAATTTCAATAGAAGCAGCGGTAACCAAGATAATTTCAGTAGAAACAGTGGTAACCAAGATAATTTTAAAAATAAACAAGGGAATAACAATCAATCATATGATAGAGGTTTTGAGAATCAAACGAAATTTGGACAAAATCAAAGAAATTATGATAGTCAAAATCAGTTCAATAGAAGTTTTGAAAATCCACAATCTCAAAATCGATCACGTTTTTCCGATATTAAACGCTATGAAGACAACCAAATTGATAGCAGTTCAAATGAAAAATCAAGAGAGGAAGTTTTGTTTGACGAACAATTTAAAAAATGGGAGGAAGAATTTGAAAATTGGAAAAGAGCTAACGTAAATCATCCAGATAGAAAAGCTTATAGGGAATATGAAATGAAATTTGAAGAATGTAGAAGAAAACTTGTTGAAAGAAGAGAACAAATGCGCAAACGTAAATTGGAGCAAATGCAAAAAAACATCCCGCAACAATCACCAAATATAAATGCGCAATACAAAGAAGATAATCCAAATTATCAGCAAAATAAAGGCGAATCATTCAATTTACCAAAACAAAGAGATGAAGAAGATTCTTTAGACAAAGAGAGAATAAGGGAAGCTTTAGAAAAAGAAAAATTGAAGGAAGCCTTGGAAAAAGAGCGATTAAAAGAATCTTTAGAAAAAGAGAGGTTAAGAGAATCTTTGGAGAAAGAAAGATTAAGAGAAACTTTGCAAAAAGAGCGGTTAAGAGAATCTTTAGAAAAAGAGCGGTTAAAAGAATCTTTAGACAAAGAGAGATTAGGAGAATCTTTGGAAGAAGAGATGTTAAGAGAATCTTTGGAAAAAAAAAGATTAAAAGATTTGGAAAAAGATAAATTAAAAGAAGTGGTTAATATTGAAGAACAGAAAATTGATCAAGATGATAGGGATGAAAATGAAGAAGATGAAAAGACTTCTGATAAAAAACAATCTAAAGAAGATTTCTTAACTGGACCAAATTTGGTTGGCAGCATCCCTGGATTAGATTTGGTTCAGGGAGATAAGAAGATACAAAAACCAAAAGGTGAAACAAATGAGGACGTAGTAGAAGTCATCGATCTTGAAAAGCAAGGTGATGAAGAACTTTCTCCTCAAAAAATTAATTGGGAAAAAAATGAAACAGATTTGGATACGCCTCAAAATACTAATTGGATGAATCAAATGTCTGCATCCCAAACTAAAAAAATTCCATCCCTTTTTGATATGAAAATTGATAAACCCAATTTTTCTCCACCCGGAAAACCTTTTGAACCAGAAGAAGAACTAAGTGAAGAAAAAGTTCAAACCCCGATAAGTACTAAAGAAGTTAGTGTTGTAAACCAGCCTGTTTTGAATGTAGCTGGTGTTACACTCCCCGAAAATATTACAAAAGCATTACAAGATCCTAGTCTATTGGCAATTTTAAGTACAGCGTTAAAAGCTAACGCATTTAATGCTAACGATAATAATTCTTTAAAGAATTCTTTTAATGAACGAATGAATGTAGATGATCCAATTATATCAAGCCAATCAAGAGATGCTGGTAATGACCGTAATCAACAAAATTTACCATTGTGGGAAAATCAAGATAACAGAAGAGCAGCACCAGTATGGGATAATCAAGATAATAGAAGACAACAAGATTGGTTGCAGAGACCAGACACAAGCTTTCTGAAATTTGGAAATGATTTTTCAAACAATATGAATCAACGTGGAAGATTCGAAAATGTTTCAAGCCCTTGGCAAAGCTATGATCGGTAAGAAAATTACTAAGTTTATTTTTGTTTAATAAATTATTTAATTACTACATTTTAATCAAACAATCGCACCATATTATATATTTTAATTATATTATAGAAATGGGAAAATCACGATATTCTTATTATAATAATTCTACTAAAGAAAAATTCTGCGGTACCTACTAGAATCTTAATCGAAAAGTAAAAATTAAAATAATATGATTTTATCTCGTATTTGCTTTTAAAAACAAAAATCTTTCAAAATGCGTACCAATAAATTCTTTTGAAACAACTATTTATTTGTTTACAAAGCGGTGTTTAAGAATTTAATTTAGCAATTTACGTGTTAAAAATACAAATTATGTCAAGCTAATATATGCATAATATTTAAAATATGTTAATTTTCATTTTCAATAATATCAGGCATTTGCCTATATTAAATACTAATAAAATTCCTATACTTAAAGTTACTCTTAAATTTTTTTCTATTCAATTATATGTTCTTAATTATAATAGAAGTAAACTTCTTGTACTTTATAAAGCAAAAAAGAAAATAGCGTTTTATAGATTGTATGATTATATTCACGGTTTTTCACCAAACTTCTCTTTAGATACTTGATTGTTAATCTTAGACTTGGCCTTGAACAACCCCAAATTATACATATACATATTTCATTTTTAAACAAGTATGAGAATTTTATTTCAGGATATTTAATTTGAAAAATCTATTAGGAAATATTAATAAAATTATATTTTACATTAATTATTCTGAATTCTTTAAATTTCTGGTTTGTAAATATATTAATAGCTCATGATTTTAATTTGAAATACTTTTTAGAGGTGCTTGAATATACATAAAATATTTTTTTAGAAATTATAATTTTTACGATCAATCTACTATAACTCAGATTTCAACTCATAAAAAGATCCTTAACTTAAAAGAGAAGACAGAAATAATTGTTTTTTAAGGGTTAAAATTAAATTCCTAAAAAAAAAATAAAATGATTAAAAAACTAAATATTTATATAAGAATACTATAATAAATATAACGTAATTATATTAATCCAAAATTATCTAGTCTGCAACTGAGAGAGTATTGTGAGTGAGAGTATATATTTTGATTCTTTTTGATAATGATTACCAATATTCTTAAAGATATTTGAGCGTCTTAATTCTAGAAACAATGTTTTACAGTTTCGCCTTTTTAGATTTCTGTCCTTTCTAATTTCGTATTCAATCATTGGAATATCGGTCTTCTACTGATGTTTCACTGATATTCTTGGATTTTTTCTAATTTATATATGAATATATGTATAGTAGCTGATATACCTAAAAAGTTCGTGTTCAATATTTATAATTAAAATAAGTTTCCACTTTCTGCACTTTCTTCTAAAGAATTCTAATAATTATTTTTTTTTTTTCATTTTTTCCCTAATTTTGTATTGTCATCCATAAGAATATATAATTTAATAGTTTTTTCTAATCGGTCTTCTAGGGGCGTATTTACTGATTTAATGGGTAGGGTTTCTATTTTGGAATTACTGTACTTAAAATTCTCTGCAATTTAAAAGACATGAACTCGAATAAAAACGAATATATATATATATATATATATATATATATTATATATAAACATATTAAACCTTTAAGAACCGTATGTTAACAAAAGTAATTATTTTTGATCGATATTAATTTGAACTTATTCCTAATAGTATGAAGCCGCAAATTTTAATCGTATTATTAAGGATATATGAAAAAAGACATTTCGTTTGAAAGCAGAAAACATAACTAAAAAAAAAATAATGTTTTTCTTTCCCTTCCTTTTTAATGTTTTTGATTTTTACATATTTAGTTTAAAATACATTTTTATTTAAATAAAACAAATATTTTTTTAAGTTTCAAATCTTTGTAATCGGTTATTATGAATACCAATCGCGAGATATTATTTGTAGTTTCTTAGTTATGTCAACATATGGTGCTTAAAGTATTTAATTTTATGGCGAAATATGGAATTACATTTTTCATCTTTCAAAATTTTTACCCTGTTAAAAGTTTGATGAAAATGATACACAATATTAAATGAATGAAGAAAATTTTGTTTAATACAACTACAAAGTTTTACCAATCTTTCCTATTTTACCCATAATAAATGTTTGACTATTTTAGAACCATTTACAATCAACGTCGTTTTTTAATATTTACATGTGTATTCTATTGTTTTGTCCAATTAAAATCTTCGAGCAATTGGTTTGTCTTGACCATTTTTGTAAATAATTTTCCGACATGTTCTCATACTTTTTTATTTGGCTTCTTTGTCTGTGTGAACAAATGTTACATTAATATAATGCTATTTATGTATTTGACGGAACCAAAAAATATTCTTAAAATATCAATCTTACATATAAATTAAAAATATATTTTGACGAAGAGCTATCCACACTAAACATTAGTTATATTCTAAATATATAAGGAAGGTGTTTTCCTCTCTCTAAGGACACTTTATTTATAAAACTAAGTCTTTCTTTCCATAAATCTGACAATCTTTAGTGCAGCTTTAGTGTACGCTAATTTCTTTAAAACGTAACACTTATTTCTGTTTTTTCTTCTATTTTTTTGTGGCTTTCCATTGTTTCTCACTACTTTGCCAATTTTATTGAATTTGATGTAATATAATCAAATGATTTATAAAATATTTTTTAGGATATTTAATATAATTATGATTAGTAACGGTTTGAAAAGCCATTCGCAGAGCGGTCGTCAACCTATCTCACCTGAAACCAAAAAGCAAATAAATAAAAATTAAAATATTTTCTAGTATATCAGCATTAATATAAAAAAATATATAAAAATAAATTTATTATATATGTAGTTCATCAAGTTAAACTAATTTACAAAACCTCAAAATATTTCTTATAAAAATCTTAGTTTTCTAAAATTTATTTTATAAATAAAAAACATCTTTAAATTTAATTTCGACTGTATAGCAGTAATTATTTTCTTTATCAAATTAAAATCTTTAAACAAAATTTACTATTTAATATCATTTAGCTACTATAAAATATCAATTTTACCCATTTCTATATGAATCGTAATTATAAAAGTTATGAAATGGTTTGTGTTAAGTTTATATCTGACAAAATAATAAACTTAAAAAAAAACCCCAAATCAGAATCCTAGCTAGCGTTAATTTTATGCTTTACATTTTATTTGTTCCATTGAATTCAACAGAAATGATAATCGAGGTTCAGGTTCAAACTTTTACAATGATAGAAGAGAAAATGAAAGAAATCGAAATAGCGGCGGTTTTGGTGGTCGAGGATATGACGACAATGATATGAATGATAATTATAATCGAGATAACGAACGAGATAATCGTTTTAATCCATTTAAACGGGATCTCAATGATAGTCGAGATAGTAATGATGGTAGACGGGAAAGATATGATTCAGATCAAGATCGAAATCAAAATAATAATCGAGGAAGAGATAGAGAAAGAAATAGTCGTAATGATAATAGTAGCGGTGGTAATAATCGTAATCGTAATGATAGAGATCGTAACGATAGATCAAGATCAAATAACAGAAATAATCGTTTTGATGATAACGAAGATGAAGCTGCATTTCATAAAAATGACAAATCGGGTAGTTCATCATTTAATCCATTTAGAAGAGCAGAAAGTAATTCTTCTGCTCAAGGGAATAATAAAAATCAATCAACCTCTGGCGAATATTTTAAACCAGCACAGGTTATTGATTATCAAAATAAACCATTAAAATCTTCTGAAACCAGTTCAAAAGATGTATTTCCACTTGCAAAAGTTGTTGATTATGCACATAAAACAACTGCCAAGCAAATCGATTACGGGCATAAATCAAGTAACAGCAACAGCAATATTAACTCAAAAGATACAACATCAAATGACGATTACTTCCCAATGAGAACCATTGAGTATGGACATTCATCAAACACAGAATCAACTAATAAACCACCAGAAACCAAACCACAACCAGAACAAAAAACATCATCTTCATTTGGTGGAGGATTTGGTGATTTTCTAGCAAGTAAAGGTTTAAGTGGTGAAATTGGCGGTGGAAATAGCAAAGTAAACTAAAATCAATTTTTTTTTAATTAAACAAAAAAAAACAATTAAATTAAATTTAACTGTATTTAAGTTTGAATATTTAATTATTGTAATTAATTAAAAAAAAAATTTACCTTTTTAATGCAAAAAACAAAAAAAAAAATTAAAAAAAAGAACAAAACAAAAAAATTAGTAAAAAAAAATTTAATTTTAAGGTTGAAGATTATAAATGTCCACTTTATAAGATGGATTCAGGAATTACATTAAATAATCCTGAATCACAGCCTAAAATTGGTCTGAATGTATTTTCAACATCTTATCATGGAAATAATTTACATTCTAACCGAGGAATTTTTAATACACACACAAATATAGATTCGAGTTTTGCAAATGCAAATAATTCTTCTAAGTATGAATTGAAAAACAAAACCTTTGAAATAAAAAATAAAGATTTTAATAATATTTTAATAACTGATGTTGATGAATTATCTGATGGTGATGATGACGAGTAAGTTTTTTTCCTTTATTTGAATAAAGTTTACGTTTTATCTTCTTTTTTCTAAATGAATTCAAATAAAAAAAGTAAATTTATGAAACATGAAAAGATAACTTTAAAAGAATAGTTAAAATAAGCTATTTTAACTTAAAAGATAAATCAGTTCTACTTTTGACCTTAAAATTTGTTTTATATTTAAATGTTTAAAAATTGGAAAATTCCATTGCTCTTGCATTAAAATTGAAAAAACAGTGTAAAGAAAAAGAAGTTTTTAGATTTTCTGAATAACTAAGATTATTTCTAATAAATATCTTAAAAAGTTATATATGGTTTATTTTTATTTTTTTATTTTAATTACTAATTAGATTATGCAAGTTTTTATTTTGATTATTTAAATGAAGTGGTTCTACATTTTACTTATAAAACCAGAATAAAATCACATTTTCGTATTTTTCTGTTATTTTATTTTATAGAAACCGCAAAATATATTTAATTTTGCTTCTATTCAATTTATCTATAATTTTTTGGCCTTAAATTTCCTTTCAGCTTTCTTGGCTTACGTTAATATGATAAATACTAGATCTTGTTGACTGTCACAGTTTTTTTTTCTTTTTTTTTTTTTTTGAAAATTATATTGCTCTTTTAATTTTTACAATAATTTATGTATACTTACAGATAATTATATGGTATTACTTTTTTATGTTCATTAATTTTCAATATTATTTATTTAATTTCATTTGAAACATTTATTTAATAATCTTTAACGTAAAAAAAATGAATTTTTTCTTTTATTTTTTGAATCTCAAAAATTAATAGTTTAAAAGGATTAATCTAATTATTGTTGATTTATTGAAAAAATTTTACTTAAAACCAGATTAATGTAAGTAAAAAAATTAAAAACAAATAAAAAAATAATATAAATCTTGAATGAATTTAAATGATAAGTTCTCTTTTTATTAGAAAAAAAAAATTACGTTTTAATTAAATATCGATTGACACACAAAAATTAAATAAAATTAACATATTAATCTTATGCAATTAAAAAATAATAAAATAACAATTAAAATTTCACTATTTTAATTCGTTTAATTAAAATGAAAAATAAATATGTAACTAAAATAAATATTGTTTTAATTTTTATAAAAAATAAAAAAAAATTGATTTATTTTAGGGACATTTTTCAAGAAAGTAAAACTATATTCTCGTATTGATTTCGAGATTAAAGTATTGGTTCAACGCAATTCAAATTTATTGCAAATCAAGTTTATTTAATTTAAAATTTAATTCTTTTAATGATATTATTAACTCATTTCTTCTTTGATACTTATGGGGCAAATTATACAACTTGGCAATTATACTAATGCAAAAAATTTGCTAAGTTGTTTATGCAACCCAATAGCAAACTGGTCTGGTATGAGAAGTTTTGGCTTAACATTGAAAGAAAGTGTAACCAGACTGTAAGTGAACAATAATATTCGTATTTAATAAATAAAAAATAACTTTTTCAATGTATACATATTTTTAAAACATTATTAATTTAAGAATATTATGTTATAAATTATATTCCTTCTACTTATAAACTTTAAACTGAAAATGGAAAAATACAATTTGAAATTTAAAACAAAAAACACATAAATTTAGTGCAATAATAAAATAAGTTAATTTAAATCTATAAAAGAAAAATTTAAAGCGGAAAAAGTGAAGTTAAATTAAAATAAAAAATGTAAGAGCTAAATGGAATTTTCAATGATATCAAATTTTATATAAACTGATCTTACTGTTTCTATTAGTTTATATTAAATAAAATTTATTATTTCGCTTATTCGAGTACATATATTATAGTTCTTATTTTATTATTATATATACTGTATAGAAAATACTTTAGTGAACCAAAAAATTCTGCTAGCACTACACCAACAAACGTAATGTCTACTACTTTTTCTGCTTATGTTAATAATTTTGCAACAAAACAGCCATATAATGGTAACGAGAATGTAATGAAACTTATTCCTCCACCACCTCCATTAATATCAACAAGTGGTTTGTTAGATTTAAAGTCTTCTTTTGCGAAAAATAAACCAACATATTCCTATAATCACAATAATAACCAAAATGATGATTTAAATCATTTTAATCATAATACCTTTTTAAATGATATTCCTTGTTCAACTGTACCAATTTCAAGCACAACAAATTTTAAACAAATATTTCCATCAATGGAAAATCATAATACGATTACCATTGATGAAATTCTTTTCAAACCCGGTCGTGATTCTCGCCCAAAGAAAATGGTTTTAATTTTGCGAGGACCACCGGGTAGTGGTAAATCGTATATAGCAAAACTAATAAAAGAGAAAGAAATTGAAATGAAAGGTTCACAACCTAGAATATTAAGTATTGATGATTATTTTATGAATGAAGTTGACAAGGAAGGACGTTGTCCAAAAACGAATAGAAAGGTAAATTAAAAACTTTTTGGAAATATAAATTTCTATAACAAATATTAATTACAAAATTTTTTTTTTCCTATATAATATATTTTGCAGATTATTCAACAAGAATTGATTTATGAATTTGATAAAGATATGGAGCAAAAATATATTGAATGTTTAATTAAATCTTTTAAAAAAACATTGTCTGAAGGTTTGTTTAATTTTGTAATAGTAGATTGTCATAATCATTCCTTAAGAACATTCACTGAATTTTACAATATAGCTAAAGCTGAAAATTTTACGGTAAGATTTTGATATTTAAATAATGGCAAAGTAAATATATTTGAAAATAAACTATATTATAGCAAAAATTTTATTTTAGCCATACACAATTGATTTGATTTGTGAACTGGAAAAATGTTTAGAAAATAATATTCACAAAAGAGATCGCAATGAAATTGAAAATATAATTAAAACATGGCAAGAAACTCCTGAACATTATATTAAATTAGATATAAAAAGTTTAATTAAAGAAATCGATATTCAAGAAGTAGAAATGGAAGATGCATTTGATAACATATCCAATCCTGTAAGCATTTTATTAACATTCTTGTTTTTTAAAAATTGATTATTTTTTTACTATATATATTTATATAGGTACATATATATTTTTACTTTTGATTTTTTTATATTTATTTTTTTTTTTTTTTTTGTTTTAAGGCAGTAACAGTTTAATTCTGGTCTTTTTTAAAATTTCAGGTTTCATTTAAAAAAAAATAGAAAGTTATTACTATTTATTTTAAATAAATAACATTTTTTATATTTTTAATAGGTATAATAATAATTATATTTCATTTATACTAGGTACTTTATTTGCAAATTTTCATACATAAATTAAAATTCATTAAAATTATATTTTAAGTTTCAAAAAAAAGCCGATTGCTTTCTTTGAAAATATGATAAACAAAATACTTCCTTATAATTCCAAAACTTAAAACAAACGAACGCCATTTTACCTTTAATTTAAGATATTTATTAAAACATGCACATTCTAATATGCCTTTTTAATATTAAGTTTTTAATGCATTATTAATAAATAACGTTGTATATTTTTAAAGAAATGAAGTTTTGAAAAAAAAACCTTTCTTGTACATAATACTTTAAAGAAACTCCAGAAAAAATCTGAATTTAGATGTAGTAACATAACAATTATAAGTGCTGCTTAGTACAATTAATATTTTTAAATTTACAAAGTTTTGAGTTGTTTTAGTACAAGTTTTTAGCTTTTATCTAAAACAAATATGTTAAATCTAACTGAAAGTCCATGTTTTTTGATGAAAACCATTCTTAATTTGTATACAAAAATCTTAAAACCCTTATTACAAAATTTTATATAATAAATATTTCCAGGTTATTATGATAATACTTAATTTAATCTTTGTCTTACATATAATATTTACTATACAATCAAAATATTTTAAACTTATTTGTATTTTAAAATATTTTTAAAAGTTTTTAAATAAAAATATGTAAATTGAAAATAAAAACATTACTATTTTATTTCTAGGATCCAGAAGAAACATCTCAACCATCTTCAAATAATAGAAATGATGAGTTTGAAAATGATGATGAAAATAGTTTAAATGAAAGTTTCAAGGTAAGATTTACATTCCAAAATATTCAAAATAGTTAATAAAATTCGAAGTTTCATTACACACAACATTATTATATTAATATAATATGAAATCTAAATTTGATTTTGTAAGGAAGATGTTATTGAACGTAAAACGATGTTTTATTTGTTGTTATGGGTATATCTGTGAAGCGAATCAAATTTTTAAATCTTTTATTAAGTTACCGTGAATATCGAGTGTTCTATGAATGTGGGAAGCGAGTTAAATTTAAAAAAAAAACAATCTTTTTAAAAATTTTCCTTAGTTTCATTTATTCCTGTAAATTTTCTTCTAAAAACTGATTGAATTCAATTTAACTGCAAGGCGTTACAACTTTTTTTAACATTATTATTTATAACAATAGCAGATTTTTGTTTTTTAAATATTGTTAATATTTTTTTTTAATTTTCACAGAACATTATAAAAAGCAAATGGGATGACACAACAGAAGAAAGACTAGGTAAAATAAAACAGAAAAACTTATTTTCCTTTTACTAAAATAGTTTCTTAATTATAGCTCGACTTGATGGTATTAGTAAAAAGCTTACAAAACACGATACTATAGAAAATTATCTTCAAATGGATGGTTGGGAACCACCATCATCGAGTTCAAATAATAAAAAGAGAGTAAGAATCTTTGAAAAGTTAATAAATAGTACATAAAAAAATACTCAAACAAATTTTTTTTTACATTCAGGTTAGATGGGCCGATATTGAAGAAAAACGTGCTCAAGATAAAATGAGAGCTATTGGTTTTGTCGTAGGTCAAACAGATTGGCGTAGAATGATGGACCCCACAGGTGGATCATCAGCATTAACTAAAACAAAGTACATTGAGAGAATTAATAAGTCAGCATTAAGCAAATAATTTTCATTTGTGTAAACATTTTATATAATGACTTGCTTCTATTTATTTGATATGAAAAATAGCCAATTATGTTATTTTCATTCAAATTTCCTTTTATTTTTTTTTATTTGTAAGGTTGACACAAATTTATTAAACTATAGTAAAATATTAATTTACTAAATATAAGTGAAATAAAAACATGTATAACAAAAATGAATTGATGGTTTTATTTCTTCAATCGCTTCAAATAACTTAAATTGTGTAATAAATTGCTAGGTTAAATTAAAAATTAATTTTCAAAAGTATAAATTCATTTTTTTCTTCTAACGGTTGTCCAACCTTCTTCAGGTTCAATAAATGTATCTTCTGATTTTTTTGTTAATTTATCTGTGTCTTCATCAACCTCCATATCAGAGTTAGAATCATCTTCACTCTCACTATCGCTCAAATTAATATTAAGTGACACATTTGGAACTAACCATTGTTCTTTTGAAGGCATTTTTACAAAACTTTCTTTAAGTTTGTCAATATTACCACTTTTTACATCTTGTAAAGATTTAATTAGGATAGATGCCACCTCTAAAATAAAAATTAAGAGTAAACATGTTTTTTAATTTAATCAAGAAAAAACTTTTCCAACCTGTAACTGAACTATCCTCACAAACTGTATTAAATTCTTCATCAAGAATTTCTTCAATAATACCTTCTAATTCAGATTGAGAAATATTTTCGTTAACAGTACAATATTGATAAACATAGTTCATCATTTCTATTGCAGTCTAAAAATATAAATTTGAAATACAAAAACATCATTTCAAATATTATAAATTATCTCATAGTAATACCTTTTGTCCATTTTTACCACCCATTCCATTTTCTACTGCCAATCTTAAAGCCATCCAATTATTAAAAACTCTTTGTAAAATCATTTTAAATTCTTCCGCCATATTTTATATTGAAAAAAAGTTAATTGTATTTAAATATTAAAGTAAATTCAAGCAAAACAAATTGAAAAATATAGCAAATATAAATCTAATGCACGTTGTTTTGTTTTTTTTTTTTTTTTTTTTATTTGACAACAATACAAAAGTCAAAATTCAAGACTTTTTGAAAGACTCTTTTCTGAAATGAAAATAGTTTTGGACACACTGAAATTAGTGTAAAATTTATTATTCAGCAATTAACAAAAATTTAGAAAGTTTTATAAATTAATGAATTAAATTGGAAAAAAATGTAGTTAGAAAATAAAAATTTTTCCAAATTTCGATATTTTTGAGAAAATTCAATTGCCTTCTCTTTTGCAAATTTTCTGGTAAAAAAGTACGATAACAAAACAAACCTATTACGCAATTGCACATTTCAAAAATTCAGGAAATGCAATACGGCGGCAAGCTTGTTTGACAATTGACAGTTAAAAGAAAAACATTTTTAAACATGGTACTATTTTGAACAACAAAAACCGATTACATTTATTACTTATAAACAAAATTAATAAATTTTTATAAATAGTGCACTATGTCTGAGGAAATTGTAGATTATGAAAGTGACGAAGAATTAGTAACTGCCCAAAAAGTAAATTAGTTTATATTACCATTTACCATTGAAAAAATTTTCATTCATTTTTCATTCAGGTGTTAGAAAAATTACAAAATGCTTGGTTAAACGAAAAATTTGCTCCAGATATTTTGCCAATTCAAGAAGAAATTGTTGAGTTAATGATGGGTCAGATATCACATATGGAAGAAAATATGGCAGACCTGGATAAAAATGATCTTAGATTTATAGCACATAGAATGGAAAATGAACGAATTCGTTATTTAATTACATCCTATCTTCGTTGCAGACTGAAAAAAATTGAGAATTTCACAAATTATATTATTACAGAAGAAGAAAAAAGGTCAGATGATGAAAAACGATTATCAATTGGTGAAGCAACTTTTGCTCAAGAAAATATTGATAACATTCAAAGTCTTTTTAATAGAATAGCTTTGCAATATATGCCTAATATGCAAAGATCTACTGGAGAAGGTGACAAAACTGTTAGACCAAACTTAATGAATCATGTTTTTTTAAAAGCTAATACAACAGGTAAGAAGCTAAATATATATAAATTTTGAATAATTTTAATTTATAATACATGTTTCGTTTTTAGTTTCGGCTGTTGTTGTGGGTGCCGATGATGAAGAAGTAGATTTAACAGAAGGTTCGCAACATATAATACCGTATCAGCTAGTATCGGATTTAGTTTTAAATGATAAAGTTCAGTTAATTTGAAAAATCAAAAGCAGATATTATTAAATTCTTTTATTAAGTTACCGAGAATATCGAGTGTTCTATGAATGTGGGAAGCGAGTTAAATTTAAAAAAAAAACAATCTTTTTAAAAATTTTCCTTAGTTTCATTTATTCCTGTAAATTTTCTTCTAAAAACTGATTGAATTCAATTTAACTGCAAGGCGTTACAACTTTTTTTAACATTATTATTTATAACAATAGCAGATTTTTGTTTTTTAAATATTGTTAATATTTTTTTTTAATTTTCACAGAACATTATAAAAAGCAAATGGGATGACACAACAGAAGAAAGACTAGGTAAAATAAAACAGAAAAACTTATTTTCCTTTTACTAAAATAGTTTCTTAATTATAGCTCGACTTGATGGTATTAGTAAAAAGCTTACAAAACACGATACTATAGAAAATTATCTTCAAATGGATGGTTGGGAACCACCATCATCGAGTTCAAATAATAAAAAGAGAGTAAGAATCTTTGAAAAGTTAATAAATAGTACATAAAAAAATACTCAAACAAATTTTTTTTTACATTCAGGTTAGATGGGCCGATATTGAAGAAAAACGTGCTCAAGATAAAATGAGAGCTATTGGTTTTGTCGTAGGTCAAACAGATTGGCGTAGAATGATGGACCCCACAGGTGGATCATCAGCATTAACTAAAACAAAGTACATTGAGAGAATTAATAAGTCAGCATTAAGCAAATAATTTTCATTTGTGTAAACATTTTATATAATGACTTGCTTCTATTTATTTGATATGAAAAATAGCCAATTATGTTATTTTCATTCAAATTTCCTTTTATTTTTTTTTATTTGTAAGGTTGACACAAATTTATTAAACTATAGTAAAATATTAATTTACTAAATATAAGTGAAATAAAAACATGTATAACAAAAATGAATTGATGGTTTTATTTCTTCAATCGCTTCAAATAACTTAAATTGTGTAATAAATTGCTAGGTTAAATTAAAAATTAATTTTCAAAAGTATAAATTCATTTTTTTCTTCTAACGGTTGTCCAACCTTCTTCAGGTTCAATAAATGTATCTTCTGATTTTTTTGTTAATTTATCTGTGTCTTCATCAACCTCCATATCAGAGTTAGAATCATCTTCACTCTCACTATCGCTCAAATTAATATTAAGTGACACATTTGGAACTAACCATTGTTCTTTTGAAGGCATTTTTACAAAACTTTCTTTAAGTTTGTCAATATTACCACTTTTTACATCTTGTAAAGATTTAATTAGGATAGATGCCACCTCTAAAATAAAAATTAAGAGTAAACATGTTTTTTAATTTAATCAAGAAAAAACTTTTCCAACCTGTAACTGAACTATCCTCACAAACTGTATTAAATTCTTCATCAAGAATTTCTTCAATAATACCTTCTAATTCAGATTGAGAAATATTTTCGTTAACAGTACAATATTGATAAACATAGTTCATCATTTCTATTGCAGTCTAAAAATATAAATTTGAAATACAAAAACATCATTTCAAATATTATAAATTATCTCATAGTAATACCTTTTGTCCATTTTTACCACCCATTCCATTTTCTACTGCCAATCTTAAAGCCATCCAATTATTAAAAACTCTTTGTAAAATCATTTTAAATTCTTCCGCCATATTTTATATTGAAAAAAAGTTAATTGTATTTAAATATTAAAGTAAATTCAAGCAAAACAAATTGAAAAATATAGCAAATATAAATCTAATGCACGTTGTTTTGTTTTTTTTTTTTTTTTTTTTATTTGACAACAATACAAAAGTCAAAATTCAAGACTTTTTGAAAGACTCTTTTCTGAAATGAAAATAGTTTTGGACACACTGAAATTAGTGTAAAATTTATTATTCAGCAATTAACAAAAATTTAGAAAGTTTTATAAATTAATGAATTAAATTGGAAAAAAATGTAGTTAGAAAATAAAAATTTTTCCAAATTTCGATATTTTTGAGAAAATTCAATTGCCTTCTCTTTTGCAAATTTTCTGGTAAAAAAGTACGATAACAAAACAAACCTATTACGCAATTGCACATTTCAAAAATTCAGGAAATGCAATACGGCGGCAAGCTTGTTTGACAATTGACAGTTAAAAGAAAAACATTTTTAAACATGGTACTATTTTGAACAACAAAAACCGATTACATTTATTACTTATAAACAAAATTAATAAATTTTTATAAATAGTGCACTATGTCTGAGGAAATTGTAGATTATGAAAGTGACGAAGAATTAGTAACTGCCCAAAAAGTAAATTAGTTTATATTACCATTTACCATTGAAAAAATTTTCATTCATTTTTCATTCAGGTGTTAGAAAAATTACAAAATGCTTGGTTAAACGAAAAATTTGCTCCAGATATTTTGCCAATTCAAGAAGAAATTGTTGAGTTAATGATGGGTCAGATATCACATATGGAAGAAAATATGGCAGACCTGGATAAAAATGATCTTAGATTTATAGCACATAGAATGGAAAATGAACGAATTCGTTATTTAATTACATCCTATCTTCGTTGCAGACTGAAAAAAATTGAGAATTTCACAAATTATATTATTACAGAAGAAGAAAAAAGGTCAGATGATGAAAAACGATTATCAATTGGTGAAGCAACTTTTGCTCAAGAAAATATTGATAACATTCAAAGTCTTTTTAATAGAATAGCTTTGCAATATATGCCTAATATGCAAAGATCTACTGGAGAAGGTGACAAAACTGTTAGACCAAACTTAATGAATCATGTTTTTTTAAAAGCTAATACAACAGGTAAGAAGCTAAATATATATAAATTTTGAATAATTTTAATTTATAATACATGTTTCGTTTTTAGTTTCGGCTGTTGTTGTGGGTGCCGATGATGAAGAAGTAGATTTAACAGAAGGTTCGCAACATATAATACCGTATCAGCTAGTATCGGATTTAGTTTTAAATGATAAAGTTCAGTTAATTTGAAAAATCAAAAGCAGATATTATTAAATTCTTTTTAATTGCGCCTTATTCAAAGTGATATCAAGTTTAATTTTTATATCTTCATCAGTTTAAATATCTCTAATGTTAAATTTTGATATTTTTTTTCAATATACATCAAAATAAATATTTTAATAATAAAAAAGGAATAGATATTGTATAATTTTATTTTCAGCACGTTGCTTTTGATTAAAAAAATTTAGGCTTGAGTCAATTTTCATTGAAAAAAATAAATGTGTACAAATGAAACCCTAAATTTCATTTCATAAAAAAATTTATGAAATGTAACTTATAAGTTCAATTAAGCTAAATTTGCCACACTTTAAAATGGAACCACTAAGTATTATATCAAAATATTTAATTAAAACAATTGTTTTATGAAATTTTTAAATTTCTTTATTGCCTTTTAACTAAACTATAATTTTTTTTTAATTGTTTAATCTTTATGGTATTTTCCAAAAATGTTTTTTTTTTTGCTTTAAATAAAAAAATGTAAAGATCGAAGCCAATGTTCGGCACTAAATAACTTTCATATATTTATACATTCTCGGTAGAAAAACTAGCCAACTTTTGTTTTTTATACATTTATGCCTTGCTTTCTCCTCCTTCTGTCGTTGCTTGTGATTGCGCATCGCTTGATTTACCATCATCAACTTTTCCGAATACACAGCATGGACATTTCTCTTTAAGAGCAATACGATATTTGGGATGGCTGCAAATTTAATGGTAATAATTTTTTGTATGCATATTAATTTTTTGTTTCTAAAATTTTACCTAATGCCATATACAATTGGGTTGTATACAGAACTAGTTTTGGCAAACACAGCTCCCCAAATGGTAATAAGTGGTGTAATATTATCATATTTGAAGAGACCCATATAGTTGATAACCATGTAAGGTGTCCATGCGCAGAACCATAAAGAAATTGTAACCAAAGCTACTTTAGCCAATTTTCCTTCAGCAGATTTGTCAGCATCTTCGGATGAACGGAGAGATTTAACATTCATTTTTTTGGCTTGTTCGCGCATTGCTTTTTCGTGAGCAGATACGGCCTATATTTTAAAACACAAAAAAAAAAAAAATTATAACTTAAAATAAATAAACTAATATAAACAATAACATACCGCAATAATAAACCAGTACGAATAGCATATGAGGAACAATGGAGTGTAGTACACAAATAATGAATAAAAGATCAAATAAGATCTTGGATTCCAGTCTCTTGTCAAGTAATCAATTCCGCAAGATGTCATGTTACCTTCTGGTACATTTCTTTAAAAGAAACATTATGAATACAAAATTAATTTTTAATATTTTATTAAGTTATTTACCTGCTCCATCCGAATAATGGTCCGACAGTCCAGAATGTTGCCATTGTCCATATTGCCAAAATTTTTACTATAGCTAATTTAATAGTCATTGGTGTACCATTTATACCTTTTACGATAACATTGTATCGATCGAAAGCAACCATACACATTGACCAAATAGAAACACAACCAAACATGCTACCACAGACTGCGTATACATCACACATTAATGGGCCAAGTACCCAAGTTTCAAAGAAAAGATTTATAACCATCATTGGACCATTTGTAAGCATCATGCAAAAATCTAAAATTTAAAAGGAAATGAAAATATATATTGATTTTCTTGGTGTAAAGAAATTAATTTTATATAATTATGTATTACCGGAAAATGCTAAGTTCAAAATCAATAAATTTGCTGGAGTTCTAAGTGATTTTGTTGTGGTGAAAATGTAAACTACGACTCCATTTCCAGCAAAAGAACAAATGCATAAAATTAAAATGAAAGCACCTAGTAATTTTGCCCACATTGGTTCCATAGCAGCAAATTGATTCCAATAAGGATGTACTAAGTGTTTCATATCAGGGGTTACCTTTTGTAAATATAATACAAGATAATAATTATTTTTTATATAAAGATTTTATTCTAAATTTTCATTTTTATAGTTTTAAAACTCTTAATTTGAATTTGAAATCAAAAGAAATTATAAATTTCTTCTAATTATAGTAAAATATATGAATTTTAATTTGTTTAAAATTATTAATCTAAATAAGAATCTGTTTTTTTTTTTTGCCTTCATTTCATATTTGTATATTTAAAATTTTCAGTAAGGTGTAAAAAAAATCTGTTTGATAAACAATAGTGCACTCAATATATGCAATATATTATTATTAAATTAAATGCAAAAAGGGATTATTAAAATATGTGTAAATTGCATATTAATTAAGAATGTCTAAGATTTTTTTTTTTAATTTAAAATCCACATTATAAATTAATTTTATGAAATAAATTATCATTTTCATCTTATTGTCACTTATAATATAATAATATTAAAAAAATTTAATTTATTTTTTATATATTTAATATTAATTCTGATTAATTTCTAATTAAAAGAAAAATACATACTTTATCGACAACAGAACCGTTACCGCTATATTGTGCGGCAAACTGGGGTCCAACGATAGATTCCATAGCAAAACTGTTTTAATATATAGAATAATTATTTTATTTTTTTTTTTTTAATTAACTTAATTAATTATTTTTATTGCATTACAAATTTTAACTGTAATATTACCTTTCCATTTTGATTTATTTTTTATTTATTAATTTTTTATTTTTTAAATATTTTATTTTACTTTAATTTTTTTAAATATTTTGGTTTTTAATTTTTGTTTTTTATATTTTAGAATCTATATATGTGACCTCCCTTTGCCTGAGGCACGAATCGAGCTCCACAAAAACTTGTACATGCTTTTATACTATTTTTTCGAATATCATAATTAAATTAAATAAAAATATAAAATATAAATATTATTATTATTATAAAAATAAAGAATATGAAAAGATAAAGAAAAAAAATATATAATATTTATTGATTTTTAAAAATAACTTTATAATAATTTTAAGAGAAAAAATGAAGGAAAGAGTTAAATAAAAACAAATTATACTTTTGGTATTAACCTTTAAAATGCAATAAAATATTTATTTTTTTCTTTTAAGGTTTCAGTTTGTGATTAAACATTGAAAATTTTTTTTTAAAAATATAAATGTATAATATTAATATTTTACAATGATATTAAATAAAAAGGTTACATATAAAAATAAATAACCTTTAGAAACTTCGATCAATTCATATTATAAAAACGTTTTTTTTGTCTAAATTTTTTAATAATCAAATTTTTAAATTTTCGTATTCACACACAATCGATAACTTTATATAATATATTTATGTATATAATATTTGTTTGTTGTTGTTTTTTGAGTCTGCCTTACATCTGGGTCTCGCGGCCCGTTGTTCACTCATGCTCTCAGATCCGATCGTATTCTACTACAGCGCCTCGTTGAGCCACTCTATATATAATATTTAATAGCACAATATTCGGTTCTTTTTTTAATTCACGTTTAACATATTAACACATCTATCTATATACAAGTTACAATTAATTAAACTGGATTATTATTTCATATAACAAAAACTCTGAATTTATCATCTATGACTACTTGAAAACTACCAATTTTTTTTCTTCCATTGATTTGCTTTGAGGATTTGTTTGCATTACCGCCCCAGGTAAGATCTAGTACGTACGGTGCCAAAAATTTATAAATAATTTATTAAAATTTTTATAGTATCTATATTTGTACGTGCATACCTAAAGCGTCCCCCATCAGTTACTAGATAAAATTAAATAATTACTAATAATTGATTTGATAAATATTATTAATAAAAAATCTTTTTTTCTTTAATGAAGGATTGAAAGGGTAAAAAATAAATTAATTAAAAATAAATTTTAACTAAAAGAAGTCTTATAGTTTTTTTAATTTCTAAAATACAACATAATTAAATTTTTTGAGAATGACGGATTTGTAACCAATTGGAAAAATTTTCAATTTTAGTAATTCTTATAAAAACTTATTATGGAAAAAGGATGTTTGAATCTGATCTAGCGACAATGTATAAAATCCTTTGTTATTTTCGAATCTTGTATATGTATTAGTAAATGTACATAACTTAAATATTTTTATCAAGACACCAAATTTTTCATATTTTAATAAAATCGACGTGGCACTGCTTCGAAAAAACTTATGTATTATGATTTTTAAATATTTTAGATATACACAAGTTTTATTATAAGTCTTTTGTGTTAATTGGGTTGTAATTTGCCGTCAGGATTCAGGAATGTTGAAATCTCTAAAATAATGCAATCAGAGTAAATATTTTACTGAGACTAACGTTAAATATCCCTGTGAATTAAAATAAAAATAGTAATAAGTTCTTTCTACACTTCGGGTATTAATTTTGAAAGATTTTAATGGATTTCTACATTCTCAAACACAATAAAAGATTTCACACATTTTCTAGATATTTAAAAAAAAGTTAAATTAAAGTATTCACGTCTTACAATATCGGTCTAGTCCTGGATATTGAATGAAAAGCTGTAGCTTCCGATTTTACATAAATATAACCCCTTAATAGTAGTCATTATAGCTATCATATGAACTTTCGTCATCTTCTATCATATGATATCATATGCGTGATCTTCTCCAATAAATTAGCTCGATTAAAAATCTTGGAATAACACAAACACTTTTAATTCCTTTTCACATCTTTTTCCATCCAAATATTTGAAAATTTAATTTTTTCATTCATAAATATTTATGCATTTAAAAAAAATCGCGCAATAAATTTAAATAATATACATTCACACTTTTGTAAAAGTCCTTGTCTTTATTATTTTCGTTGTGTCTAAAAGACAATAATTTTTAACCTTCTCAACCTTATATTATAGTTCAAGAACATATGTATGTATGTATATTTATTTATCATATTATACATTTCATCTAAATTATGAATTTATTTAGTAACTTAATTTAACTTAGTTTTCGCTTTTATAGACAATTTTGTAAAGTAAGTAATAATTTAACGTAACTTAACGAACGATTTGGTTTGGTTTTAAGGTTAACAATCTGGTATCAAGTAACCTACAAATTAACAGAGGTCTCCTACAAGGTGGAATTTGTCACCATTATTATTTAACTTGTACTCCGAAAAAAATATTTCAAGAGGCGATTGAGACAATAAACAATATGGAATCAAAGTCAACGAAATCTATATAAACAATATATTCGATATTCAGATGATACCACTCTTATAACTGACAACTTAAGTGATTTGCAATATCTGGTTGACAAAGTTATTCGTTGACTTTAAAGACTTAGCAACCATTCAGGCCTTCATATTAACATAAAAAAGACAAAGTTTGTGATTGTCAGCAAACGTAACACGCTAAGCAATAATGGTTTTATCACAGCCAACAACGAGCCCATCGAACGCGTTGTTTCAAATATCTTGGTTGTCATCTATTGTTGATTAAATGTAGAATCAAAATGTCAAAAAGTTCCTTTGTAAAATATAGAAATGTACTTTGTAATCATGAAATAAAAGCTTTTGAAATGTGGTGTTATAGAAGAATACTCAAAATTTCGATAGAGTTACAACCTTGAAGTTCTTAGAAAATTAAATATAAATAGAGAACTCCTGCCACTTGTTAAACGCGGTAAGCTTAGTTGCTGTGGTCACATTATACGAGGCTCTAAATACAAACTACTGCAATTAATTATCGAAGGAAGAATCGAGGACAAGAGGGGCATTGGGGGGAAACAAATGTCGTGGCTGAGAAATATTCGCAACTGGACGGGTATTAGAATAATAAGACAATTGGTTCACAGTGCAAGATGCAGAGAAGAATATTCCGATATCATCGCAAGTCTACAGTATAACGTGTATAAAATGATTGCTTAACATCCAGTAGTGGAGCAGTGGAGTAGAAAAGAATGAAGAACTTAACGAAAAGTTTTACAATTGCAGTCAAATCTTTCGTTATTTTATCAATTTTTACCCTATAAGATTTAAAAAAAACAAATCTTTTTATAACCTTTAAATAGCAAGCTCTATCTACAAAATCTAATTCCAAATCTTATTAAAAATTTAATTTAAAAATTTGATTTCGAAACGTGTTTTTAGTTGAGTAAAGTCAAACACAACGCAGAGGAATAATTTGTATATATGGTACATCTATGTACCACTACTAGTAATATTGTGAATCTGTATCTTGAAATAAACCAACTATAATTTCTCCACAAAATAACAATTTCAATAATTACAGCAAGGGTTTCAATGTACTTAAATCAGATCCCCGAACACGTTGGGTAAACTGGCCGAATTTGAATAGTAAAGAAGGATTTGTAACTGCACGAAGAATAAATGAAAATGAATACGAAATAAGAAGTAATGATGAATTTAAATGAAATGATAAAACAAGAGAATATAGTTCGTTTTGTAAAATTTCAAAAAATAAGATCATGTTGCACGATGAAGGGAAATAGAACACAGTATAAATTCTTAACAGGTACTGCTTATACTACCAGAGCAAGAGTTCGCGCAAGAGCAGGGTGGACAGACAACGTCTAAAATGATACAAAAGTGTTAGAAGTGAGAAATTGGAAAGCTACTGCTCAAGACAAAGAAGTGTGAAGGAATGTTGTGAAAAAGGCCAAAGCCCATCCAGGTCTGTAGAGCTAAACGATGATGATAATTAAAATTTATACATATACTATAAGTTATATAAGTTTTTTGTCTTCTATATTTTATATTTAAACTACATTTTATCACCAATTCTCTCAAATTGTTAGTGGGTAAGTAACACCATCGAGCCTCCCTAAAGGACAAGAAACCTTTAAAACAATAATGTTTTAAATATATTTATTTTTTGCATAATTTTAGGATGACTTTTTAACTTACGAATAATGTTAGGAAAATTCATTTTTATCTTTTGCCATATTCGCTATATTCATGAATTTAATACATTCGGGGGTATTTACTATTTAGCAAATATAAATAAAACATTACAAAGCAGTAAATAATTAAAAAAAATTTAATACACTAGTTTTCTAAAAAGGCTAGACAAGTATTAAATATTTTTATAACTCGGTACAGATATCTATTCACCTATACAAAATTTTTTCGAAAATATGTGATTAAGATAACTATAGTACATGAATATTTCACCCAAATCACTAACCGTTTTATAGCTGGTTGTTTGAGTTTTTTCAATGATAGGTATGCTGCCAGGACTTCCTACTATGATCGCTTAATTAAGTTTGATAGTATTTTTAGCAAATTTAAACTAAATAGCTTACAATATTTGAACTTCTGGATCAATATTTTACAAGGCTATACATTTTAAATATTTCCAAAATCAAAGAAATTTCTTAGCACTTTCCAGACTCATTTTCTTTGGGTGATCGATAGATATAATTCTGTTTATAGTTGAGTTTTGAACTTGTGCGTTTTCTCTCCTGGAATTCCGAGAGTCTTAAAGAAAATGATTTCATGTGCAGCATGGGAAATTTTACAAAGACAAAATAAAAGACTATTAATGCATTTGACCAATTTTTTTTAGGTCCAGATATATTTTTTTTTTGTTTCAAATAAATATATGATGAAATAAGAGCATACAAATTATATTAAATAAATTTTATTTAAATCTTTTTTTTGTTTAATTATTTAAATTAATAGAAGGTGTGGAAAAGATCTCTTCTCGTTATATTCATTTGAGTGTTTTTATATATATATATATGAGCAATGTTATTTATTATTAAGATTTCATTTTAAATTTTATACTTTTTTTTTTTTATTTTTTTTTTTTGCTATACTTTTTTTTTTGGTTTTTTTTCTTTTTCTTTGCAAACAAATCAAGATACACATATATTTTTTCTTCAAAATAAAGAAAATTCAACAGAACTTCTTAAATATTGGATGATTTAATCTCTTCAGCACTTACTACTGATGGTTGACTTGCTTCGGATGGTGGGGTTCCATTAACTCTACCACATGCTAAACATGGTATTTTTTTGTATAATGCAGCTTGATATTTTGGATGACTAAAAAATTGTAAATTGTTAAAATATTTATTTAATACTAATATATTTCGGTATTTTTATAAAATTCAAATGGCTGTACGAAATAACTCCCAATTTTATCATAAAAAAAATAATCATATCGTTTTATGGAAAAATATGGAAAATTTTTTTAAGAAAATATTAATTTATCACATGCGGGGGGGTTAGTTAGATATTATATTTATCTCAAAAATGGAATACATTTACATTTTAAGGGTTATTTATCTAAAAATTACAGTTATTTAATAAAATCAGTGAAAAATTATTAATATTTTTGGGATTTGAAACCTGGTAGCTCTTCAACTATGAAAGAATTAGGACATTGTTAAATAAAACCCCATTACTTCAGCTAGCTACAAACGAATCTTGTTATATTTTTAAAAAAATGTGCGAAATTACTTTTAAAGCGTTATGCCGTTAAAAAATACCCCCCTCCCCTGTCTTGATAATTTTTTGTTCGCTCTTTCCTATAGCCTGTGTTCGCTGTGAACTGTGAGTTACGGACATTCTGTTATGATATTTAAAAATATTTATACAAATATAAGAGATTAACAAAAATTGGTTTCGAATCTTTTATTTTTTTTTTATTCCTTTTCCACTCCTTTAAGGAGTATAGGTCATTCACCAAGTTTATTTTAAACTAGGCTTCAGTTTCTTTATTTATAATATTCACTAAGTCGTTGATTACTCGACTGTAGCTATTGTATAAGGCTATGAAATATGAATGCATAAATGTTAACTTTGTGCGCCATCTATAATCTTACGCAAGAATTATTTATATATTTTTATTAAATCTGATTTTATAGTACGACATAAACTATTACGATATAATACAATTATACAATTTTACGATATTTTTTTATTAGATATGATCTAACCGGGGTTTGAACACGAGATCTTCCACATGAAAGGCGGCGTCTTTACCACTACGCCATTGGTCTGATCGAATCTTTTATATATATTATTTATTCATATATTTAAATACTTTGTGAAAAAGGGGTTTTGCTGATTTTATTTTCAGCTCTCAAACAACTCCTAATTTTTTAACCCACTCTTCAGTAATATGGTTTTCATCGTTCAACGTATGAAATAAATCCCATACTCATTTTTAAATTTAATTGATTTTGAAGGTAAATTAGCTTACTAAAGGGGAGTACAGACTAGCAGTTTTTTTTCATCAGTTTTTTCGGAATAAAAATGATCAGTTTTAAACTGATGGTAGTGTAGAGTACATACTATAATTTTTTTTTGATTTTGCTTCAGTTTTTTTAATTTTTATACACATTTTATTAACGTTCCTGAAGAGTTTCGAAAGCTGTTTTTAAAATAAAATTTAAAACTTACAAAACAAAATGAATAATAAAGAAAAAGCATGTAATAATAGCAAGTTGAACCACCACATTGTTGGAACATGTACGTCATCAAATCCAGCTCCTGATTTTTGAGAAGCTTTAATTTTTTTGAGCTCTTTTCAATATAACTTCTTAACGTATTAACTTTTTTTTTAAATCTTCAATCTTAGCTTCATTTTAAATTTTTATATATATTTCTAAGAACTTTTTGTATCCATTTTCTCTAACGTCTTTTAAAAAATATTCTTTTCGCGTTACATCCCATAGTTCTGGTAATTCTTCATATTTAAATATAAACTCTTGCAAATTTTGATGATCTTCCGATAATTTTTTATCCATTCTGTTTAAATTTTTAAAAAAAAAACTGACAGAATGAATACACACTATCATTTTAGAACTGTCAGTTTTTAAAAATTGATGCGAAATACCAAAAAATTTCAATACCGTTAGTTTTCCCATCAGTTCATAAGTTTTTACATACACAGTATCAGTATTTCCAAAAATTACTCCGAAAGTAGAAAAATATTTTGGAAAAACTGTGACAGTCCGTACCCTGCTTAAAAGGAAATGGGAATAAGCTCCAAAAAAAAAATCGCCCAACTATTGGAATATGAATATTTCAATTTGAAATAACTTTATATGATAAATTTTATTTGAAAATAATTGGATTTATTTTATAAATTTTTGTGGAATTTATTTCGAATAGCCAATTTATTTTTGAAGTATATTTCATATGAACACATTTTAAAAATCACAAAGTTTGAATAAATGAAATATGTTAAATATCTTACCTAATACCATAAATAATTGGATTATAAATCGAATTGGCTTTGGCAAACACTGAGCCCCTATTCATAAAAATAATAAAATTTGAATTTTATTCATAAACTTTTATAAAAAAAAAGAAAATAAAAGCACTTTACCAGATAGTATTCAGTGGTGATAATGTTGCTATTTCAAATATTCCAAACCAATTAATTATTAAATATGGTGTCCATGCTACAAACCATAATGCAATCGTGCAAAGAGCTGGAAATATTTTTATATATTTAATAATTTTTCTTATTATTTACAATGTTTTATGTATAATTTCAACCTATTTTAGCTAATTTAATTTCTGCTGATTTATTTTTATCATCACTGGATCTTAAAGAAGCTACATTCATTTTTTTAGCTTGTTCTCTCATATTTTTTTCGTGAGCTGCAACTGCCTGAAAAAATTTTTTTTATTTTTTCTTTTAACAAATTTTATAATAATTTTTTTTTTTTCAATAATCATATGATAGGGTTTCTTATACTAATCAAACTTTTTTATTAGATCATTCTAAAAGCTGTTTTATTTTAACCTGAAAAATGTTTTTATGATTATTTGATTGGTGATAAGTTATTGGTACAAAAGGGTCCTAATCATAATTAATAAATCGCGATATTATTGATTGTTCCTAATTCAGTAAAAATTTTGTTAAAATAAAACCAGAAATTACCTCAAACCCAAATTACCCTAAATTATATACATATATAATTTTGAATAAAACAAAGTTAAAAAAGTTACCTAAAAATATGCAACGTATTTTTTTCAAAAAAGATAATTTTAAAATAGGGTATGAGAGTTCCAATTCACACAGGTCATAAGAATTTTTTATTTTCTTAGATTATGGAGTCCCGAGCTCGAGTCCCAGTAAAAGTAAAAAAACTTTATTCTATGGTTTTGGGTTTTATTACCTTTCACTACGATTTAGCTACCGTTCGTCATTAGATTCAAATTAATATAATAATGTATAAACAAATAATTTAATTGAATAATATAACTCGCAGATACATAAATACTTTATAATGCAAATATAAAATTATAACAACCTATATAACAAAAAGAATTGCAAGCATATATATTGAAAATCATAAACTTTTTTACATGTTATAAGTCCTCTATCTCACATATTAATTATACGTGGCATTCATTAAGATTATTTCTAATAATAAGAATATATTGAATCCCCCCTTTACCCGTATATAATATAAAAAGACCAATTACCTGAACAGTCAGCACTTAAAAAGAAAAATAAAAAAAGTTAACAAGTTAAAACAATTATTTAGAACAGCTTAATTAAAATCGAATCTTATAACTTTTGAGCATTAAAGCTAGATACTTATCTGGGCCCTATTGCACGAACACTAATCAAATAATCATTTGTGGATAAGTGAGTGCTTTTTACTAATTACACTTAATATTTTTTTTGTAGAATATGGTGTTGGTGCAGCAAAAATTTTGATAATTTTATAATTTCATTAGTGATAAGTTATTGGTGCAATTGGGCCTTGATCTAGGCTGCTCTAGAACAGATCAATAAATACACCTAAATAATTGTTTATTTATTTATTTCAGAAATTCATAATAAAAGCAACATTGAAAAAAGTCTTGTCACTTAAGGTGTTTTATTTCACAATAATTAATTAGTACAGTGTACTTAGATACATATATATGTATATTTAACACTAATTTAAACTTTTCAAAATAAATGTTAATATGACCTCATTATTGGATTATCTTAAAGTTTTCTTATTCTTAAAAGTTAACCTCTATGTAATTATATAAATTAATTTGGAATTATATCACAATAAGTATGAGTATCTTATCAAAACTTTCTGTACTTGTTACATCTTATATTTCCTTTTATATAATAAGTTTAATATGTATTAGCATTTGATTGATTATTTGTTTAGAAAATATGGATTTAATGATAACCATAAGTTTTAAGACAAAATCTACTTAAAACTTAATAGAGTAAAACCTAATGAACTCTTATAACATTAAAAATAGATTTTCTTATTCTAATTCTTTTTTAGTCTTCTATATATAATTGTTTTATTTACTTTATTATATATTTATAAATGCACATGAACTTGAAATTTATAAATACATATATGTATATATAAACAGAAACCTAAAATAATAATTACATAGATCAATTGGAAATATAATATAAGCTTTATTCCTATCCTATATAAATACATATATAATAGATTTGATCGGATTAAACGCTTTATTTTTAAAAGAGCCCTTTTAGTAAAATTTAATTCAATTCTTAAATTGAAAGAAAAAAAAAATTAATGTCTTTGCCCTCAAGACATTTAAATTTAATCAGATTAGTAGGTCGTAATCTAAGGATTTTTAACTTATTATATTTCTGTTTTTGTTTTCAAATAAATTAAAATGTTTATAATTTTTTTTTAACAAACAAGGTTGTAAAAAAAAAAAAAAAAAATAAAAATTGAATTGGATTTGCCATGTGTCTATAAATTTATTGAAAATTGTAATCAAAGAAAAAGAAAAAATATCATCGTAAAAAATTTGTTTTAAAATGTTTAAAAATAAAATATTGACTTATTTATAACACTGTAATTGAGATATACACTCGCCCTTTTTTCAGGTATATTCAACTGAAAAGTAAACGTCAAATGTCAATATACGTCAAAATTAAAGATGAGTAAAACCAATTAATTATCTTATATTTGAGAGGAGAGCCTTATTTACAGCCTTAATTTAAAATTAATTAATTTTTTTTTTCTTTTTTTTTAAATCTGAGTAAAGCCATGAACTGTCAAAAAATTATCGTGTTTATTTTTTTTAGCTCTGAGCGGTCAGTAATTGTGATTCTTGTTTTTTTTTTTAAATCAAAGTGCGCTCTACTCTCAGAAAAATACAAAGACATTTCGACATTTGTTTAAAATTATACATGCTCGTTAAATAAAAGTCAAGATGTTGTGTTTACTTTAGATTATCCATTTTTAATTTAATTTTAATAATTTAATTCAATTTGTGGATAATTAAAAACGTTACTAAAATAAAAATTACAGTTTTTTAAAATCGTTGATTTTTATTAAATCTGAGTGCTCTGAGCGTATTCTGTACATGCTCTGCTCAGAGTGTGCTCAGATCTTTGGTCAGATTTCCCATATAACCAAGTGGTTTTGACCTGTATTATTTGGTGGTAGCTGTTCAACTTTTTGGCTAATAAGAATAGCCTTTACTCCATACCATATTTGCAGAAATTTTCAGGGGCAGCAAAACAATTTAATTCGTGACATTAAATTTTTAAGGCCAGCTCTCTGAATTAAATGATTTCAGAATAGAAACTGATGCTTTATTCAATTTTTTTCTTATATTGTCAATAATTTATTTAGTTCGAAATCAGGCACTCAATGATATTTTTCGGTTAAGCTTCTAGCGAGTCTTTACGACCTTTAACTTTTTTTATAATTTATAAGGAATCTAAAATCATTTTCTAAAGCAGCAGATAAAGCAGTTAATCCCTCATCCTAAATTTGAATTATAAATATTTGAACTAATCGTAATATTAAGAATATGACTTTATTACTTCAAAAAGTATGAATCTGAAATTTGTGTAACCTACAATTTTTTAAGGAGGATTGAAAGGATTCAAATACATTTAAAGTCGACAATAATGCACTGAATATTTTGTTCCAAGTTCTTATTCTTCAAATTTATAATTCAAATTTAAGTTTTAAAATATATAAAACTATTTTATTTATATACATATAAATAATTTCTAATTTTTATTTTTAATTAACTTACCTGTATTATATAAAAATATGAATATATAATCATAAATAATGGTAAAAAGTAAACAAAAACTGAATATGCAACAATATATGAACGACTTAATAAATCTTTTGATAGATAATCTGTACCACATGCTGTCATATTACCCTCTGGTACATAACGATTCCAACCAAATACTGGTGCAATTGTCCATAATAAATTAAATATCCAAATTCCAAATATTTTTAATATAGCCATTGTCATTGTTAATGGTTTACCAGCTAATCCATTTACAATAACATTATATCTATCATTTGCAATTAGTACCATTGACCATATTGATGTACAACCAAATAATGAACCACACATACCATATATTTGACACATTAATGGACCAAATATCCATGTTTCATAATAACAATTAATTAACATTGGTGGCATCATTGTAAACATCATTAAAAAATCTGATAATGCTAAATTAACAACATATAAATTTGATGGTGTTCTTAAATTTTTTGTTGATGTAAATATATATATAACAATAAAATTTCCACTTAATGATAATGTTGCCAATATAACCATTGCAAAACCCAATATACCATGCCATAATGGATTTAATGGTGGAAATTGATACCAATATTTATCAATTAAATATAATACATCCGGTTGTACAATATCCACAACAGATAGATTACCATTTGGTGAACGATGATATTCATATTTTGGTCCATTAAATGTTAAACTCATTTTTATATTTTATTTTTAAATAAATTTTTAATTTTAAATTAATTAAAAAATATAAAAAATAAAAAATTTTAATTTAAAACGGAAGATTATCGTATCGCCTATAACGATCTTACTTCCGTTTTTTTTTTTATTTTATATTTAAAAAATTTTTTTTTTTTTTTAAAGGATGTTAAATTTTAATTATAGTTTTAGGCATAAGAAAAACCGGGCGATATTTCGAAATATAAAGTCGCAACTAAAATCATTAATAAAATTTGACTGTCTTTTTATAAGAAAAATGATCCAATATAGACGTTTATTCAATTAGTGAATTAAAAAGATAAGAATTATAAGAAAATTATAAGAAAAAAAAGAAAATTGAAGAAAATTTTCTTATATTAAAACAATAAAATTGCTGACAAATTTTTCTTTATTCTTTTTATTATTTAAGTTTTCATCGTTTGAATTAAAGAAAAATAAAATTTAAAATAAAAGTGTAATTATTATCGCCATTAAAACCGTATAAGCGATATAATCACTATAGTACATTATTTATATTGGTAGATTATTATGTTTATAAGATCCTATATATAAGTACATATAGGAAGAGGAACCCAGCCAAGAAATTTAATTATGTTTTAATTAGTTATTTTCAATTATTTTGTGTCATAATCACTTTATTACATGAGTATTTTCGCAAAAAGTTAACAATTTTAAAAATAAAACTAAAAAAAAATAACAGAAACTTAGAAAAATAAGAAATTAGATTTTAAAAACAAACTTTTAAGGCCTGGCACAAAAATATACATTTTAAAAATAAATTGTTTTTATAGGGCCTTTGCTTATAATTAATTTAAATATTATGTTAAAACCCTTAATATATATTACGAGAACCAGAGGTCTAGATCGGTATAATTTAAAATTGGGGCTATTTTTAATTCGTGTTGGGTAAAATTGAAGGCTCCAAAAATTATAATTCCATTTTTTTAGAATTATTTGATTATTCTTTTCATATTCTTAAAGAAACTTGAGTATAAGATTTGTTAACTTACAAGGATTATAAAAAGGACTTCCCAGGTTTTTGGAATCTCTTTCAATTTCATATACATACATATATAATTAAATTCATAATTTAATTTCTTCTATTCTTCCAAAAAATAAAAATTAATTTTTTTTTTTAATTTTGACAAAAAAATACTTATAAAATTGCAAAACTAATCTTTTAATTTAGAAAAAAAGTACTATACGAATATAACGAAACAGAATAGAATAATACTAATTTACATACATATACTTGATGTTATCGATTTTTACACCGCGTAAAAATGAAAATATGGTGAAAATATGGGTAAATATTTATAAAATTATCACATTATTAAAGTGTTTTAAAAGCTAATAAGAGTAACAAATTTCAAGGATATTAATTTACACATTATAATTAAACGGCCTTTTCTAAATCGCTTAGATATATGCAATAAATTTTTCAAAGTGATTGTAGGATTTTATAAAAACAATTTAGGCCTTTATTAGGACCACATTAATCTATATTCAGCATATGACCAATGGCGTAGTGGTAAAGACGCCTCCTTTCATGTGGAAGGTCTCGGATTCAAACCCCGGTCAGATTATATCTAATAAAAAAAAAAATATCGTAAAATTGTATAATTATATCGTAATAGTTTATATCGTAATATAAAATAAGATATTAATAAAAATATATAAATAATTCTTGTGTAAGATTATAGATGGCGCACAAAGTTAACATTTATGCATTCATATTTCATAACCTTATACAATAGCTACAGCCGAGTAATCAACGGCTTAGTGAATATTATGATTAAAGAAACTGAAACCTAGTTTAAAATAAAACGAGGAAGAGTGTAGTAGAGTAGACTGTGTCAACTCTGGGATACCCGTATGACCGTAATATAAAAATTATATCATCCGGTTAATTACTTTTGGCAAAATTTCAAACATTCAGCTTCATTAGGTGTAGATTAATACTCATATAAAAGAAGGAGTTGTATGGCAGCTACTCGAACCCTTTGCAGCAGACCAACCAAATTTTGCAGTAACTTTGGCCATTACACTAAACTATTTTTGGCAAAATTTCAGACACCCAGCTTCATTTAGTGTAGTGTAATCCTCATATAAAAGAAGGAGTTGTATGGCAGCTACTCGAACCCTCAGCAGTAGACCAACTAAATTTCGCAGTAACTTTGGCCATTAAACTAAACTATTTTTTGCAAAATTTCAGACACCCAGCTTCATCAGGTGTAGTGTAAAGCTCATATAAAAGAAGGAGTTGTATGGCAGGTACTCGAACCCGTGGACCAAAATGCCTGGATTCCGGTTTTTGCATAAAAACGAGTTTGTGAAAGTTTCATAATCCTAGCTCCTTTACTTTTTGAGTTATCGTGATGACGGACGGACGGACGGACGGGTGGACATACATAGCTAAATCGATTTATTTTTCGATTCTGATCCGATCCATACACTTGAGTCTATATCTACCCCCCTCCTTCTCTGCGTCACAAACGTAATGGCAAATTTATTATACCCTTGGACTAGTCATACGGGTATAAAAATAAATTTGGTGAATGCCCTATACTCCTTAATGGAGTGGAAAAGGAATAAAAAAAAAAAAAAAATCTATATACAGCAGAGAAAAAATCAGAACAACATAAGCCGTATGGCCTTGAAGTGGAACCTTCAAGGAAGCAGAAGACCGGGCGTCCAAATAACACCTGGAGGCGCACCATAATAAGCACGCTCAATCAGTGCAACCTCACTTGGGAGAATGCAAAAACAGCAGCAGGAAACCGGGTAAGATGGAGATGTCAAATGGAAGCCCTATGCTATTAATTAATTAATTAAAAAAAATCATTGGCTCCCAGTCGGAAATTGGAGTAGTTCCGCATTAGTTTAGTATAGCTACCAATGGAGTAGGTAATCCATTCTATTTGGGAGTAGTATAATGTAAATTTTGTATTACTTTTTACACGCGATGTCCTGGGAGGTTAGTAATTACTTTTTGCAGCATTACTGAGAACTAGTTACAGAACTACTGACAAGAAACTAGTTCGGAACCAATTACTTTTTAAGTAATGTAGAAGTTAATAGGTTCACAAATTTTTATAATGTAGTCAATGAACTATCAATTTTTAAAAAAAAATATAAGGAAATTTCTAATGTGTGATTAACTGCTTACCATGAATTAGTAAAAAACTAATGAATTAGAGAACTACTTCTCGAATTTCCGACTGGGTTGTTTTATTAACATGTTTTATAATAAGGAATACTTTTTTTTACATTTTACTCATTTAAAATTTATTTAAACCTTTTTTTTTAAAAGAGGGAAGTGAAAAGCTTCAAAAGCCACCCATTGATTCTTTTTTTACAAGAGAACTGGATAGCTGTAAAAGCCAAATATTGGAACTGTGGTAACTTCAGATATAGTGCGATTTCAACACATCAAAACCACCACCCTTTTTGATTAGATTGAGACACCAGCATTTATTTAAAACTCTTTGGATGAATATTCATCGACTAGAATACAAATCAAACGATTCGAAAGGACATCTACAATCCATTTTACAAAAACTAATTTGGTTGAAAACTAAATTTTATAATTATTTAAAAATTCATTGGCCAAAGCGGGGTTTATTCATTAATACAAATCAAAGTGAGTGAATTTTAAATTACTTTCTTTTCTTATTTATTACTTTTGATAACTAATTAGTAGAAACTGATTAACCACGAATTTATTTATTTGTTTACTTTTTTCGGCTCTTAAGCATTATGATCCATCAATTGTGGGCCCACATATTATCGGAGAAATATATCCCACCAATGATGAGACACATAATTCCCTACATCTCCCTTCCCTACAAAATTCTGGCTCACTGACTCACCTAAAATTGAGCGGCAATATATCCCACCAGCTATGGACCAAAGTCTAGAAAGAAAATCCAGTTAAAATTAACTCAACATATTTTAACTAATCCACTCCTTTCAATAATTATCAAAACGTACGAGGCCCACGTACCAAAACTAAAACAACTTAGAACTTTACTTATTAAGAATGTTTAATGTATTATTAATTTTTAAATAAATTTGATTTTACCATGAACTACATAAATAAAAAGTTGTTAGAACTTTAGAAGTATATACTCTGAAGCTGCGATGAACATAACTTTAAAAAATTTTTTTTCTATTTTTTATTTATCAAAAACAGGATAAGTTTGACGCAATTCAGAAAAGCAATAATGAGATATTAAAATCAAATGAAAGTCGTCAAACTATAAAACGTAGTCAATATAGGAAAAGAATGTTATGAAGAAGAAATTTCCAAAACAATTTCACTGACTCCTCACTTCAACTATAATTTTTGTATTGGTCACGATTTTAACTTCAGTATGCATATTGCTGGAATATGATATTGCTTCTCAAAAAGACTATATTAATATTTGAGTTTAGTCTAATTGAGCCTTAATTGAATGAAATAATAATGTTTTTAATTCAAAAACAACTAATTATTTATAAAAAACTACCAAATAAAAAATCTAAATACTACCAAATAAAGAAATAAAAATATTCGGAACTCAGGTTGTTTAATTTAAATTAATGGTTAAAGGATAATTCATTTTTTATATTAGCTTTTTGCATACTAGAGTTAAAGAGATAAATTAAAAAAATAATTTAAAACAAGATAAGTCCAAAATATTTTGTTCTAAACTAGGGCTGTCCCAGAATTACCCGGCCTAACAAAGAAAAGGCAAGACTTTTGAAAAAAATTATTTTTATTTCTCAACATAGTCCCCTTTTAGCTCGATGCACTTTTCCAAGGATGTTCAAATGCTTCTATACCTTGTTTATAGTAAGAACTATCGAACTCCGCAAAATAGCCATTAACCGCAGACTCTAGCTCTTCATTTGTAGAAAATCTTTTACCACCAAGCCACTTCTTCAAGTTTGGAAATAGAAAATAATCTGAGGGGGCTAAATCTGGGAAGTAGGATGCATGCGAAAGCAATTCAAACTTTAATTCATTTATTTTAACCATAGCAATAACAGATGTGTGAACGGTGCATTTTCTTGATGAAACAAAACTTTCTTCTTCTCCAAATGCCGATGTTTTTCCTTGATTTCTTCACTCTAACGTTGCAATAAGTTTGAAAAATACTCGCCGTTGGTTATTTTTCTTTTTTGAAGAAAATCAATGAAAATTATCCCACGCACATTCCAAAAAACGGACGCCATAAATTTTCCAGCCGATAGAGTTGTTTTTGTCTTTTTCGGACCCATTCCTCCCCGTGAGTCCATTGTTTCGACTACCCTTTTGTTTCAGGAGTGAAATAATGAACCCATGTTTCACCCATAGTTATAAATTGACGCAAAAACTCGACCTTATTTTTGCGAAATATCGGCAAACAGTTCATCGAAACATCCTCACAACGTTGTTTTTGGTTGGTTGTGAGTAAACGCGGCACCCATCGTGCGCACAGCTTTTTCATGATATAAAGCAATACCGCTCTCTAATATCGATATGCAAAAAAATATAATAATTTTATGTAACAGACATAATCATTCAAGTCTTCATAAATGGTGAAAAATTTGAATGAAAAAATATCATACTCATATATTTATGTAGTATTAAAATATGTATATTAAAAAATATTTAAAATATATTAAATATATTATTATTATTTATTTATAATTAGTACCAGGATAATAGTAAATATTACCTGATACTATTATAGTCCTTTGCTTATTTGGCATTTGGGCTTCTTAAGTTAAATACATTTTATTTATTTATAATTACAATATTAATTAGTTTGTTTATATTATGTTTTGCTATTTTTACCTACCCTAAATTATATACGGTCTGGTTTTTACGGATTTAACAGCACACCCCTGCCGTACGGAAATCGAACCTGTATCACCTCGGTTAAGTTAAATACTTGTTCTCTAACTCACCGAGGCCCCCATACATTTTTGTTTTGAAAAAGAAATTTTATTATAACGTAATAACGTATAACGTATAATCTTTAATTGGTTCGTTTCCAGTACTTGGTTTTACCCCCTATAAAATTTGTTCTGACCAGTGATAATTACTAATAAATAATAATACATTGATGATCTTAATTCTCATTTATGTAGTTAAATATATATTGATGGTCTTTAATTCCGTTCAAATAGCTTTATTAATTTTTTAAATGTGAATCTTTGTTTGTGGGAATGTTTTTAAATACCTTTAGAGTCCTTTAATATAAGGTTCAACAACGCAACGTTTACAATAATGTTCAGTATTTGAACAACAATACATGTTTCCTTGTATAAAATTTAAAAGCTTTACCATTTATATTTTAAAATTTTTAAGTCAAGCAAAACGATAGGTAATATTTGTCATAATAATGAAAACAATCATTATTAATGAACCTAATTATAAACCTATAACTTAAATGTAAACATTTTTTCTTGTCAATTAAATAGGTATGTGTATCTGACTGATAGCTCAGTGGATTTTGTACAAGTCTTTTTATGAAGAAATTTGTGAGTATGAAGATTCTTATTGTAAAGTTCAAATTTTTTTTGATGTCTTTACTTTATTTACTAATGAAAAAAAGTAATTTAATTGTGATGCATACATATATATCATTGAATTTTAACAAAACTTAATTTAATTAACTTAAAATAATTTCTTTTTCGACATGCGCGGGTTTTTTAAGCCTTTTTTTCGCTGTTAAATAAAACATTAGGAATACAACATTTATACACATTGATAATTCTGTGGAAAATCTCCAAAACTTGATAACCGTAATTTTTCCCTTTTTGAGATAACATTTGAAGTGGACTGTTTAACATCAAATCTTTGCACTGCCAAAAATAAATAAGCGTTTATTTAATTAAAAATCCCTCAAATGGTTATTAATAATGTTTTAAATAAACATTTTGTGTCACAAAATATTTTTAAAAATTTTCAAACACGTTTATTGAAAAACTGTAATTTTGCGGTTATCAAGTTTTGGATATTTTCCACAGAATTCATATAATGTAAGTAAATAGTTCATAATCAAATTAATTAGTCACACCAAGCTCATTCATTATATTTACAGCTGTATATTTAAAAAAAAAACAGCTGTCTTTTATGGGTAAATTTAATTTCTTTTAATTTATTATGTAAATTGTACAATTTCTAATACATTTATGCATTTATATGTTCAATTATTTACAAATTTTAGAGCTATTATAATTTTGCTTTTCCAGTTAGTAGTGAAACAAAATTTTGTTTTGTTTCATTTTTTAATTGATTTTATTGTTAATATTATTTAATTAAGAAAGTATTTGTAATAAGAGAACTGAAAAATTTTAAATTTATTAAACTTCGTTATTTCAGTCGTGCTTACTGCTTACATAAAAGTCTTAATTGGCTCATGAAACAATTTTCTCAAAATAAGAAAAAATATTAGGGGCCTACATACATATATGGATATATAGAAGACTCATTAGTGCAGTTGGTAAGCCCTTTAACCGTTCATTAAACGGCAGATGTAAGTTCAATTCACTCACACGTCACAAATTTCGAAAGAAGACTTACTGCTTTAAAAAATCTTGTTAGCCATCATCACATATGTACATATAAAATAAAAATTTATATGGACAAAATAAGTAATATTTTTTTTATCAATTAATAGATAGTATTTGCAATGCACAGCGGATCACAACTCGTAAGGTTTTGGTGTAAAGATAGCATATATTTCCCCATCAAAAAAAATACAAATTTAATATAAAACAACATAATACAAAAAATTTTAATTATCCTATTATCTAACTGTAAGTAAAGTAAAACAAACCATATATTTTTCTTTTATTTTACGGTGTATACTATAAATAAAAGTTACTTAATATTTTCTATAATAGATGTTTTAAAACACAAATGACTTATAATCCAATTGTTGCAATAATAATCAAAAAAAATAGGCTTATAAAGTTAAATTTAAACTTGAACTTCAATTTCAGCACTAAAAAAATAAAAATTATAATAACGAAAATTTTCCATTGACTTTCTTTTAGTGACCTTAAGAAATAATATTATATTTTATGTACATATGTAGTATGTACATATGTACAAATATACTATTAAATGCAGGTATGTACATATGTACAAATATACTATTAAATGCAAATAAAATTATGAATGTTTCTATTCTATTTTAATTGCAATTTATGTTTTCAAGAACATTTTGTTACAATTTTTCTTTTTAAAAATTCATTCGAGTTTATAACAAATTTTAAATTATATATATATATATATATATATAATAATATATACATATATAAACATTTTCATCTTAAATAGGATTTTTTACGCTTTTGCTTTTCAACATTAATTGAATTTATGATTAAATTTTTAATTAATGATAACATTCTTTTATAATAAAACTCTTTTTTTTTTTTTTTTCATAGATAATTTTTAAACGAAATTACGGAACATTTAATTATCAATTGTTACGAACCTGGTAAAAAAACTTATCGATTATCATAAAAAAACATACGATAACTTTTTCGAAAATACCTAAAACAAATAAACGCAGTTATATTATTCTTAACATATCCCCAAATTTAATACGCAATAATACATTAAAAGCAAATATTTGGATTTTTTAATTTAAATATTGTATTTTGTTTTTTTTTTTATTTTTTAAGAAATTATAAATTACAATTTGAAATACTGAACACTAAGCCATGTATATAAATGTATTAATATCATCATCGTCTCGTCTCATGTATTTATGTTCAATCAACCATTCTAATTGTTCTTTGATCATTTTTTTAGATGGGAGGAACATATTCTTTAAAATGTCAACCAATTCAGCCTTAACAATATAAAATTGAAAGAATAAAATAATAGAAATTGTTTTTTTAAAAACTTATTTTTTAGATCTTACTTGCAAGGCAGCATTATTTATTCTTTTTCTCATTTTCATTATTTTTATAATAGCTTCCTGCGTTCTTAGTATTCGCAATTGAACAATGGATTGGTTGTCTTCTTGTTGCGATCTCTCTGTACTTAATTGAAGTCGACCAATGAGATTCAGCTAAAAAAAAATTTTTTTTGTTTTTAATTTCATAATTTTTAAATGGTTCTGGTTTAATTTTACTTTTCCTCTTCTTTGCATTTTTCCATTTTTAATTATGGCAAATTCTTGATTAATCCAGAATACTGTATTTTCACAAAAGTCTTTTGAAGCAACAAAAACCGGATCCATTAAAAGTAATTGTCTTTTTAATTTTGGAAATGCAACTAAAGACCACAGTGTACGCCTAAGTTCGGGATCTTGCAATTTAAAAATTATTTTGGTTTTTGAAATAATAAAACTAATATTATAAATAAATACCTGGAAGCTCTGTAGCAAGTCTTAAATTTTCATATGTCACTTTCTCATATGGACGTTGATTCCATGCAAATAAAACTGCCATTTGAAATGTAGTAACATCTAAATCAAATCTACCAATATTATTTACAAAAGTTATTGTTCCATTACTCATATGATGATACCATTGTAATTTTCTCCCTGAATGTTTTTTTTTGTAAAACTCTTCAACATCAGGAATATAATCTTCCAATTCTAGTGGCAAACTAACAGATACTCTTTCCGAATATCTTGCCCACGCACCAGCGTTTAAAATTTTTATATTAATGGTATCATGACGCGTTGTGGAAGTTTTGAATTGCGTATTTAAATCTTCGCTTACCTATAAACAATTACAATTTAGTGTTTATAAACATTGAATTACAATTAAAAAATACTTTTATATCCTGGAACATTCTGGCTAACTTATTGACATAATCGGCTGGCATTCCAACTTCTCTCAACCATTCAACCATATCTTCCTCTTTTTCACTATCCGCGCTAGAATCTAAAATAAGTCTGAAATAAAAATATATACATAATATATTTTTTTATTCAACAAATTATTTTTTTTTATATACCTTCGGGTGAGATGAACTTTATGATATCGCATGAAAACATCTTTGTTACTTACATACTTTAAGACTAGCAAAACGTCTCGGAGCCGACTTTCAATTTGCTCACTTGTAAGCCGTTTACTTAATGGGGTTTTTCTTAATAACATATCGCAGTAATTTGCTAATAGTTCTGGGCATTTACTTTCAGGAGTTGTGGTTTTTATACCTCTCGCAGTAATTGCTACAGGAAGTTCTAGCTAAAAAAAAAATTAAATTTCATATTTTAGAATATTTATCCTAATGCAAATTCTACTTCTTACTTTAAAAACAGTTGTATCATTAACAACATTTTTAAATGCTTTATCTCTAGCAGTAAGAAATCTAGGATCATCATTAAATGCATCCTTAACTAATATACTAAAACGTTTAAATAATTCGAGAAGTCGTTCAACATATTTTTCTGAATCCTGAGTTATAATATCAGCAGCAGCCATCATGTCCGCAAGACCTGCACTAACAATATGATTTTCCAAATCTCTTAGCATAGGATCAACCCCACCTTGAACACGATCTAATAGTCTGAACATTAAATTCAGTCTCTCAGTTTCACCTGATTTTATTAGTGGCGCACACTCGGCAAGCAATGTATTTAAATGATCTCCTATTAAAACATTAACACAGCATTGTGCTAAAGGCGGAAAACTACTTGCTTCTAAATAACGTTTAGCTCTAGCTTCTTCTTCACGAAGTTTCATATCAGCATATCGCATAAATATTTGAACACCATTTAACTGTTGTTGCTCATTTGCTTTTAAACGATAAAATTCCGCAGTAGCTGTTAAATATGCAGCTTCAAAATTTTCTCTATATATTTCAAGCTTATCATCTGGATTTGAACATAAGTTTACATAACTTTCACGTACACCAATTACAAGTTGTGAATCAAAACTGTCGCCATTACGTTCCGCATGTACCATTTTCATTGCTGAATCTTGTAATCTATCTTTAATATCCGTAAATATATTTTCATTCCATGAATCTAACATCAATTTTCGTACAATACTTTCTTCATTACAGCCCTTTTTTTGAGAATTACTACTAGAGTTATTGCTTGAAGATGAACTTTTTCCTTGCAACGTACTTTCTAACTGTCGAAACGGTAAAGGCAAATAACTACTTTGAGTAAAAAATTTTCTCCATTCAATTATATATGACTTTAAAAGAGCTTGTTCTTCTCTTTCTACTTGTACTCTTTTTTGGGCTTGTATTATAAATTCAACTATATCGTCACGAAGACAATCATAAATTTTCGTAGCACCTTTATCATCCCATAAACAAACTAAATGTACACCATAAAATAAATCTTGCCATTCTGCTTGGGAAACAGTTTCTTGCTGTAATAATTTTAAAACTATTGGTCTCATTTGAGGCCATATATCTTCAAATGATCGTTGTCCTTTTCCCTAAAAATAAACAAAAATTTGTAATACCATAAAAAATTTTCAAAATAATATTTAATGAAATTAACAAGTCAATAATAAAGTTAGAGATAACAGAAAAAAATCAATGGAATATTTTTAAAGAATTTCAATAATCAATCAAAACATATTTTAATTCTATTCTGACAATACTAATACATACTTTAAATATTTTAAATACTATTAAGTGGCGGGAAAAATACTAAATTTTTTTTAATATAAAATACACAATATTTTTTAATTATTTAAAATCAACATTAAGTCCATTAAAAATAAAAAAAAAAATAAGATGAATTTACATTTTTGATATAATTTAATTAAAAACACTACTTATTATTAATGACATCATAGTAAAACGAACGGTATTAGCTTAAAATTAGTATAAATAAAAATTGTTTTTTGAATTATTCAGTATTTTAAATAAAAAATTCAAAAAACAATTTTAATAATTTTTTCTTTATTCAAATTGGAAATATATTTTTTGATGTCTTTAACAGTAATCTGTAATATTTCTATAAAACATTGTTAAATTTATTATAATTATTAGATTACCTTTAACATTTTTATTTAAGTACTTTTTAAAAGGCAACAAGATATTATTTCTCATTAATTATCATATAAAACAATATATAAGTTATTATAATTTAAAAAACAGACTTTTTGGAACTTTACAAATTGGAAATCTAATTACATTACTAATGTCAAAGTTTTATATACGTTGGCATCTCAAATGTTGCTGTCTAAAAAGAAGACCTTCATATGCAAAACAATAAACAGGGCTGGAAACAAGTGCAAAATCTGTCATTTTGAAGAAAGTTTTCATTTTATTATATTTTTAAAAAAAAAATGTTTTAAATTAAAATAACAAAAATTTATAATCTTCTGCATTACAAAAATTTTTTTATATATTCCGTTTAATATAATATGTATTGAAGATTATAATTTAACGGAGTGGCGCTGCGTAGTGAGAGACAAATGTACCAAATTCCGTTTTTTAAATGTTAACAATGAGACATCTTGTACAAAAAAAAACTAAAAATTAAGATATTCAGTTATTGGATTTCGATTGTTAATATTATCAAAAAAGAGATTGTAAACATTTTGAGGCTTCAAATTGTTGCTATCTATATCCATTTACAAATATTATTTATGCATTAAAGAAAACAAATAAATATATACTCCTTTTTTTAGAAATAATAAAATTAAAAATTTTATACAATGACTGTTTTATCAAATAATCAAAGAGAACATTTAAATTTTTTACGTGACAAACCGACGGAAATTTTAGTAGATTGTTGTAAATTAGCTGTTGAATATTGTAATAATGGACCTAATAAAAAGAAATATTCTGCATTAGGAGGTACAAAAAAATTTATTTGTAAAAACATTCAATTTGTAGTGCCATTATAATATCTTCAATAAACTTTTATTATTTCCTAGGAAAATTGAATGCATCATCACAAACTATTCAAAACAGTGTTGAAGCTCTTCTCTGTTTGTTATTTGATTATTGTAAATCTTATGTAAGTTCATTTTTGTAATACACTTAAATTATATTTCCTATATTTCAAATTTCATTTGTTTTAGTCTTCAGAATCAGATTTTATTGAAAATCTTCGAAACTTTGGATTTAACGCAGAACAGATACCAATTCTGTGTCAATTTGTTTCAAGTAAAAATCAAACTATAAAAACAATATTAACGAGATTAAATAATTTAAATTATCGATTTACAGAACTTGAATGGAGACTGGATATAAGGGTAATTAAAATTATTAAATTCATACATATATTTATGAATAATTTGAATATTTTTTTAATATCAATTTAAGATTTCTTCAAGAAGTCTTTTGAAACAAGTAACTCCAATAATTATTATCAAAGTGCATATGGACTCTGAACCAAAAGGTGAAAACAGAAGTGTAATTAAAAAACTTAATAACATTGAATCATGTACGAAAAAAGAAGTTATTTTTCAAACAGATCCAAATAATCTTCGGCAATTAATTGATGTATTAGAGCAAGCACTTTTAGTTTCTCGAACAATCAAAACTTAAATAAATTTATCTTTATATATATTTTAAAATTGCTTAAAGTAAGTTTTCAAAAATCATTATATCAATCAATAAATTAAAAATTTATCTTTATTAGTTCTAAAAATTATAAATATATGTTATAATAAAAAAAAAAGTATTTAATGAATGAATTTATACAGCATTTCAGTTTATTTCTTTTTATTTTATCTTTAAGTTAGAAACAATCATGTTTTTGTAACACTAATATTTTACCTTTTATATACTTTTCTCAAATGTTACAGAACCATAGGCTCATTGCTTCTGTTCTTAATTTTTTTTAGTTTTAATTTAAAGAAATAATGGTTTATCAGACCTATTGTGTAAAAACTAGTTGAATGTGTTTAAAGGAAATGTAAATCTATATTGTTAAAATTTTAAATTATTAAAAAATGCAAGTTTTAAAACATATACTTTATTTAAATTGATTAAATATACTTTTTAAGATACAAACAAAATAAAATATTTAATAGAATTCTTTGTCTTTTTATTTTTGTTACACATTAATATCATCCTTTATATAAAAACATAAAACATAATTAAGCAAATATTTTTTATCAAATTATTCACAACGATTTTTAACTGTAATCATTATCTGATTTGTTTGGTGAATAAGATATAGGGCGCTTAAAAATACAGCATTTGGCCTATAATTAAATTATTTTTAATTAAAATTTTAAAAATATTAATTATAATACTTACTGTCCTTCCTTAAAATACTCTTTTAAGGTTGTACTGAATTTCTTTGAATACTTGACAAATTCTTTTTTTCTTTGCTCTACCTGTTGCTTCCCAGATGAACCAGGAATAAAACCAACAATTTCATTTACAGCATCCAATAATTTCTTAATAGCGCTAGCAATCTCTCTAAAATGTAAACGAAATTATATTAAGGAACTCATATTTTGTTTTAAAAAATACTTAATTGTCTCTAAAAATGTTTTTCTGTCACTTATTTCATCTGGAATTCTGCTTAATATTCTTTTCAAAGCTGCTGATTTCTTATTAAGTTCTTGAAATGCATCTTCCGCACGATTTAAACGATATTCAACCACTATATTTTGACCAGAAAAAAATCGGTTTATAAAAAAATAAGTATTTTAAAATTTAAATTAAATACTTACGTTCATTTTCTGAAACAGATCCCTGTAAACGTAAAATAATTTCATTTAAGTACAAATTTTGCCCTGGTGGAAGATGATGTGATAATTCTATTTTATTTATAATTGCCATTAGAAAATCATAAGAAAAACCACTTTGTGCTTGTTCAGCCTTGGAAATTGCTGATTTTAAAGTTTGTGAAGCACCCAAATCTCTATGCTCCAACTAAAAAAAATGGGTGAAAAAAACAACAATAAAAACCTTTTTTTCTTTTAAACTTCTGACATTTCTTACCTGTGTTAATATAGGCCTTAAAATAATAGGGAAAACTAAGGAAGCAATGGTATTTTCACCCATAGTCATTTTTTATAAAATTTAGACAGTCTAAAAATGTACTCTTGATCGTATTTAAACTAATATTGAAATTTATTATTTTTTTTAATTATTTAAGATATTTTAGACCAGATATTTTTGTTATTAAATTTTAGTAAATTACATTACAACACAACAAAATAAACCAAATCAATGTTGACTGAATAATAGTGTTAGCACTTTTGACAATAGCAAATAAATGTTCGACGTAACGATTGTATCAAATTGAACCAAATTTAATTTATGTTGATTATAATAAAGATCATGTGGTGAATACATTTGCATTTTCCCTAATAAATCTGTTTGTTTTCCATTTAAATTCATCCAACGAACTAACACAGTCTGTAAATCAAAACTTTTGTGATGCTAAAAAAAATTATATTTGTTTGTACCAGCTTATAACTTGCTAAAAGTTTAATTTATACAAAAAAAACACCATCCAATAAACTTTTAAAGAATTTAATTAGTAAAAGTACTCATATTTGAAACTAATTACTAACCAAATTTCCACATTCTATTTAAAAAAATTTATGTTATTTTATTTTAAATAATCGTATAATAAATTAAAACATCGATTATTTTATATAATTTAAATTTGAATGAGTTTTAATTTTTTATGCTAAAAAAATTGTGCTATTTTTACTTAGTTGTGTCATTATGACACATCATAAATTCACTTAGGTACTATTTAACTATTCTATTACTCAACGTCAACAGTAGAATTTAGAAATAATAATTAAATTAATTTATTTTGTTGTGAAACTGTTTTTATTTGAAATATTTTAAACTTTAAGAACTAACTTGTTGAATTTTTTTTTAATTTACAATGGTTGATAACGACGACGATTATTATGATGGTGAGACTAATAATAATACAACAAAATGTGTCAAGGAATTATTTTGGAATAAATATTTGCCTTATGATGTTAGTGATGAAGCAGATATTAATTTCATTAAGATTAAAAACAATTTAGTAAAGGCTATTTCAATGAGAGACATGCTTGGTGCTGAAATATACTGTAAGAGATTAAATAGGTATGAAAAAATTTTTGGTATCAAACAAAAATAAGTTAATATACATATATAGAATAAATGAAAATTATTGGATAATGCACTGTCATACTGTCTGGTAAGAAAACTGGTATTTCCTATAAAAAAATTGAATTATTTATCGGTGCATATTTTTTATATATATATATTGTATATTATTATTTGATCGAATAAAAATATTAAACAAATATACATTTCAGTTTTATCAAATTATACGGTCTTAAATTTTCAAAAGAAGATCTTATAAAACTTATAAAAATTGTTATAGAGTTAATATGTCTTCCGGATATGGAACCTGTTCGAGTTAACTGTTTTTGTGACACTCTAATCAATTTATTAAGGTATTTTATTTGACCTTACAACAAAAAAAAAAAGAAAAAGTAAAAAAAAATTATTTCAGAAAAAAATATATAAGTCCACATGATTTACAAATTGATTGGAAACCTTTTTATGATCTATTTTTTATTTATTTGCATAAGACATCTAACAAAGGGAGTTTCTATTCCATATTTCCGTAAGTAAATAAATTTCTTAAAATTTTTGTTTTTATTATTTTAACTAAAAAATTTTTTCTGCCATTTAGCTTAGTACAACTAAATCTATCTACGGCCATTCAGCTTTGTTCAACGTATGTTATCCCTTTCTTTTTTGTAATTTTTATAAAATAATTTATTTTTAATCCAGGTACTTTTCTCCGCAATCAACAAAAGATGTTTTGGATTTAGTTTTACCAAAACTGCAACCTTTAGATGTAGGGGGAACATGCCAAACATTTGAAATGTTTAATTTATTTTTAAATTTTTATAGAGGATATGAACTTTGGTTTGATGATTTTATGAATCTTTGGAATATATATCAAAACCCTCCGTGGAATGAAGTAATTTTAAAAAACCAATATAATAAAAGTTTATATTAATTGCTAATAACATAATGTATTTTTTTTCAAATACATGTTGCTTAATAAAATAAATTGTATTTAAGGATATGATGATTATAATGGGAAATTTATCATTCGAAAACATAGGAAAAATTGATTGGGACAAACATTTACCAATTATGTTTACAAGAATTTTAAGGTCCCTAAATTTACCAGTCGCATACAAAAATGTCAAAGTAAATCGAAATCAACACTTAAATCCGACAAGTGTAGCTAGTAAATATTAATCATTTAGAACAAGAAAAAATAATGAAAAAAAATTTATTTCAGAATGGATTGTTTCTACATTAGGACCAAACACAGAAGGTCAAAAGCATTTAACAATTTTTATAAAAACAATTGAATCTTATTTGCATCCAGCTAACTTAGGAAAATGGATAAAAACATTAGGAAATCTCTTAGTAGCATTACCAGACAAATTTATCCGACGCTTAGAAATTGAAAGATATAGAAAAATATATTGGAAAGAAGACATTCCAGGTTTGAATTTAATCTTTTGTATAACTTACACCAAGCATTTATCAAATAAGTACTAACATTTTTACATTTTAACTTTCAGAATCGTATAAATTGACAGAAAACTGTATAACAGCATTTGTTGAGAGTATGCAATCAGCTGCATTTCAAGCAATGTATTCAAGAATTGATCCAAATAGTGTTTACAAAATTTTCAAGCATTTATCAAATTTAAGACCAAACTTAATTATTCCAGAAGTTATAAAAAGAGTATATAATAATTTAGATTCTCTTACTGAACCACATCGATTAACTGCATCATATCAGTGTTTATTGGGCGTTTGCAAATCACTAATATGCGGGCAGAACGGCTATATAGAAGCAAAAAGCGATGTAATACCTATCTTGTTTGCCGCGCTTCCAGGCATTGATTCAAATGATTTACGAAAAGCTTTTGCTACGATGAATTTTTATGGTGCCTTTTTATTTCAAATACCTATAGTAGATTGCTCAAAAACTGGTAACTATAAAGAAGAGTTAACTGAATCTGAAACAATCATATGTGAACAAACATCGGAATTTGAAAATTTCGTTTTACAATACATAGATCGCTTATTTGTAATGATTAAATTTACCACTAGAGAAAATACGAGAATGGAGCATGGAAATAACATTGAAAAATCAAGAAATGATTTAATTATAGAAAATTCAATTGCAAGTGGGTTACAAGCTATTTTAGGGCAGTGTTCTGACGTAAGTTTAAATTTAAATATCAATAAAAACTAAAAAAGTAATTTAAAAATTTTTAGGAAATATTATTATCGGCTTCTAAGAAAGTTACGGATTTAGTACAATTTAACATACTTGAATCATCCAGTGCTGCTCCATTATTAGGAAATTTAATTTATTGTGTGGGTTTGAGTGCTGGTCATCATATGTTCAAAATGTTAGTGCCTTTCCTAAGTTCAGGTTTACATTCGTACTTTGACGAACATCCAAATGCTGATAGCTATGAAAAACATTCAAATGAATTCTTATATTATTATACAATATTTTACTACTTATTTAAAAGTGATACACGTCAAGTTATAAATTATTTAGATACTTTGATACCAGTGTTAGATAAAACAATTCAATTTAAATGCTTGCAGACAGCTAAAATTACAAGTAACATGATTGCTTGTACATTAACAAATCTTTCAAGAATTCAAACATTTAATATTAGAAGTTATGATGAAAAAAGTGCAAATAATCCAATTAGACATTGGGGCCGCAAAATGGATCCTAGTGAAACTATTGATTTATTTGTTCCTGGAAGAGCACAAAGGGATGCATGTGAACGAATAATTTATCGCTATTTACCTCCTATATTATTAAAATTCAAAAAATTTTATGAAGAAAATGCTTCAATGTGCCGAGAAGAAATACTAAATAATTGTTCTTTTGTGTTATCAATTTTTAATATTTCTAATTTCCTTCCAATGTGGGATGAACCTTTTCTCAGCAAAATTGATACTGTCATTGAAGAAAAAAATCTTGAAATTAAAACGTTACCAATTGAATATTCCATATACATGCCAGACGGTTCGAATGTTCGTTTATGTGTATTAGATTGCATAGAAAATTTATTAGAAAAAATTTTAAAAGATTATAGTGATGATATTCAATCATTGAAAGCTATTATAATGATTTTAGATCGTATCCATCGTAAGGGATATTGTGGATCATATGAAGCAGAATTAAAAACGTTTAAAGATTTAAGGGATTTTCAAGAAGAAAGACTTGCTAAACAGAAACGTGACATTAAATTTGTACTAGCTAACAGAGTTTTAACTCAACAGACATGTAGACTTGAAAATAATGTACCGAATTTCACACAAACACAAAAAAAAATTATGTTGCTATTACTAAAATTATCAACATCACATTATAGTGCTGTCAGACAAATAGCACAATCTAAACTTAGTTTTATGTTTTCAATATACCCGAGATCCTTTCGTCATATCGTTGATGATATTGTTGAATATTTAAAACTAGATCCAAATGAACATCATGATACTTTCAAAGGAATTTTACATACTTTAACAACCAATAGTCATTTGCGATTGAAGATACTAGTGCAACATGATTGGCTAGTTGTAGAAAAATTTTGGTTAAATATTTTAAAATCCACACCTTCGGAAAAACCATCAATTATTCGTTTAATTGATTATACAAACAGATATATTGATCAAGAATTTGTAACAATTACAGTATCGCAAGAAATTCCAGATAGTTTAATAAATTTGGTACAAGATTTGTTTCCAAATATACCAGACATCGATATTGAAAAAGGTCAAAAACTTTTAAATGCACGGAATAAATATAATATAGATAGATATTATAATATTTTAAATGAAATTGTAGATATTTTAACAAATGGTTCTTTACATTGGCGTTACCATTATTTAGGTTCATCAATGGTTTTATCTTTAGCTCATCCTTGTGTAAAATATTCCTCTAGTGCAGCAAAATATTTTATACAAAACTTGTTAAGCGAATCAGTTAAGGAACGTAAATTAAGTATAAGAGTTTTAAATGCCGTTTTAAATCAGCAGAAACGAAAACATTTAAAAATTGATTTTGATCCTATTTCACAACAAGTAAATAAAAAAGTTGAAGTGTCAAATGAAAAGTTATCATTTGGTTTGCGGCAAGATAATATGTGGTTGCAATATGATTTAGATAAGTTACCAAACACTGAAACAAAATGGAATCAAACAAATTTTATTTATAAAAATGATGGTTGTTTTGGATGGTCAAGTGATTTCAAAATTTATGCTCCATATGAGCAACAACCATGCTTGGATCGTGATTTCAAAGAAATGAATGAAATTGAGCAAAGCTTATATACTTTTTTAAAAAAAGAAAACAATATTCAAAAGTTAATTACTTTCATGGCATTAGAAGAAAATAAAGGAAAAGAGAAATTCAAACGATCGCGCTTCTTACTGATAAAGGTAAATGATTTATTTCTTTAAAAATTTAGTTTATTAATAATTAGAGTATTTTAGAGTATATTTGGAGCATTTGGTGATATGTTTTTTGAAAGTTTTTATTTAGAAATTGTTAAATTAATTAAAGAAAATAAACAACCAAGTAATCACCGTTGTGCAGCTGAAATTTTATGTGGTATTATGAGAGGAATGAAACATTGGCCTTTTAATAAAACTGAACATACTTATAAAACATATTTAGTACCATTGATTGATTTAATTTTTGAATATATAACAGTTGAAAGTGATGAATTTTGGGGAACTTGTTTTGCAACTGGTTGTGAAAATATGGATCCCAGGCAACAATTTTGGCTTTATGAAGAATTAATAAAAGAACCTTTACGCGAAAAGGCAAGTTTTTTAGATTGTTCACGAATATTTATATTACAAGGACCATTTAATCAACATGTATGGCGTATGTCATCATACAGTCATCGATTATTAGGTAAGAAAAAGAGATATTAACTTTAAGTATAAATATACTCACTACTATATTTTTAAATTTTTCAGAATGTTTAAAACCATATCTAAGTCATCCATTCCAAAATGTTAGAAACCGTTTAGGATCTCTTTTAATTAATATATTTGAGTCAGACATACAATTTATCAACGGCAAGCCACCTACATGTCCATTAGTGAGCGATATGATCAATGAAATTATGGAAAAACTTAAATTACTAAATAGTTTGCTTAATAATGTTATATATTTAAGTACGGTAATAATATATTGTATTTATTTCTAGATTCTACTTTGGAACAAACAGAATCTAATGAATTTAAATCTGAAGTATGTGTTTATAAAACAATTTGCAGCTGGATTACTGGAAATATTTCTAGAAATTTAAATAGTAATAAGTTAGCATATTTTAGTTTATTACCAGTTGCATGTCGTTATGAAAGTTACGAAAAAGACATTGAATTAGCTGAAGTGTCTACGATACTTTTGGGTATGATGAGTCAAGCATTAACACAGCCTGATATAATTGAATTTGCTTTGGAAAAAATACATGAAGTTTCATTATCAAATTCATGGGGTGCTAGATTAGCTGTTATTGATGCTTTACAAGTTTTAGTTTTTCATAATATGATGATAGCAATGAATAATGACAAAGTTGTGCAAAAAATACAAGATGTTGTT